>CAAE01014697.1:433711-452832 GCA_000180735.1 Tetraodon nigroviridis
ATCAGACTCCCTCAGACTCTATCTGACACCTTCAGACGGCATCAGATGCCCTCGGAAACAATCAGACGCCATAAGACGCCCTAAGACGCCATCAAACGCCCTTGGACGTCCTCAAACACACGAAGACGTAATGCGACGGCATCTGACACCCTCAGACACCATCAGACGCTCTCATACGCCCTCAGACGCCACCAGACACCATCAGACGCGCTCAGACGCCATCAGAGGCCACTAAACGCCATCAGACGCCATCAGAATATGTCAGAAGCCCTCAGATACCATCAGAGGCGTCAGACGCCATCAGACGCCATCGGGACAACCTCAGACGCAAACAGACGCCATCAGACGCCATCGGACACCATCAGACGCCCTTGGACGCCACCAGAAACCATCGGACGACCCTCATACGCCCTCAGACGCAATAAGACATCATCAGACACCCTCAGACGCCATCAGACAACAACAGATGCCATCTGACATTGTCCGACGCCATCAGACGCCATCTGACACCCTGCACACACCAACAGCGCCACCAGACGCCAGCATACGCCATCGGATGCCATCGGACGCCCTAGGACGCCCTCGGACGCCACCAGACGCCATCAGATGACCATCAGAAAATCTCAGACACCATCAAACGCTATCAGGCAACCTCAGGCGCCATAGCACACCCTAAGCCACCAGCAGAAACAATCTGACACCATCAGACGCCCTCAAACACCACCAGGACGTAATGAGACGCCATCAGACGCTCTCAGACACGATCAGACGCACCCGGACGCCATCAGACGCAATCAGAAAACCTTAGACGCCATCAAATGCCATGGGGACGCCATGAGACGCCATCAGACAACTTCAGACGCCATCAGATGCCATCAGACGCCATCAGACAACCTCAGACACCATCAGACACAATCAGACACCATCAGATATCATCAAACGCCCTTAGACCCCCTCAAACGCCGTCAGACGCCATCAGACGCCATCAGACACCATCATACTCCATCAGATGCAATCAAACATCCCCAGACGCCATCAGAAACAGTAAGACACCGGCATCCACAATCACACGCCATTAGATAACCTAAGAACACAGCAGACACAATCAGAAACCATCAGACGAAATCAGACGCCATCAGACGCCATCAGATGCCATCAGAGACCCTCAGAGACCCTCAAATGCCGTCAGACGCCATCAGACAACCTCAGTCGCCATCAGATGCCATCAGACAACCTCAGATGCCATCAGACAGCATCAAACGCCCTCAGAGACGATCAGACGCACTCGGCGCTACCACACGCTATCAGATGGCCTTTGACGCACTCAGACGTGCTCAGACACCATCAGACGCCATCTGACACCTTCAGACGCCATCGGACGCCATCAGAAAACCTCAGACGCCATCTGACATCATCCGACGCGATGAGGCACCAACAGCGCGGGGGGACGCCATCTGACACCCTCGAACGCCAACGGAGAACATCAAACACCATCAGATGCCATCAGATGCCATCAGATGCCCTCAGACACGATCGGGCGCACTAGGCGCTACCACACGCTATCACACGACCTTTGACGCCCACAGACGCGCTCAAACACCATCAGACGTACAAAGACACCCTCAGACGTGCTCAAAAGCCATCAGACGCCCTCAGACACCATCAGAGGAACTCAGACACACCAGACTCGATCAGACGCCATCAGACGGCCTCAGACACGATCAGACGCACACGGACGCCATCAGACGTCATCAGACGCCATCAGAAAACCTCAGACGCCATCAGACGCAATGAGACGCCATGAGAAGCCCTCAGATGCCACCAGAGGCCATCAGAGGCCACTAAACGCCATCAGACGCCATCAGACAACCTCAGACGGCATCAGACTCCCTCAGACTCTATCTGACACCTTCAGACGGCATCAGATGCCCTCGGATAACAATCAGACGCCATAAGACGCCCTAAGACGCCATCAAACGCCCTTGGACGTCCTCAAACACACGAAGACGTAATGCGACGGCATCTGACACCCTCAGACACCATCAGACGCTCTCATACGCCCTCAGACGCCACCAGACACCATCAGACGCGCTCAGACGCCATCAGAGGCCACTAAACGCCATCAGACGCCATCAGAATATGTCAGAAGCCCTCAGATACCATCAGAGGCGTCAGACGCCATCAGAATATGTCAGAAGCCCTCAGATACCATCAGAGGCGTCAGACGCCATCAGACGCCATCGGACACACCTCAGACGCAAACAGACGCCATCAGACGCCATCGGACACCATCAGACGCCCTTGGACGCCACCAGAAACCATCGGACGACCTCATACGCCCTCAGACGCAATAAGACATCATCAGACACCCTCAGACGCCATCAGACAACAACAGATGCCATCTGACATTGTCCGACGCCATCAGACGCCATCTGACACCCTCACACACCAACAGCGCCACCAGACGCCAGCATACGCCATCGGATGCCATCGGACGCCCTAGGACGCCCTCGGACGCCACCAGACGCCATCAGATGCCATCAGAAAATCTCAGACACCATCAAACGCTATCAGGCAACCTCAGGCGCCATAGCACACCCTAAGCCACCAGCAGAAACAATCTGACACCATCAGACGCCCTCAAACACCACCAGGACGTAATGAGACGCCATCAGACGCTCTCAGACACGATCAGACGCACCCGGACGCCATCAGACGCAATCAGAAAACCTTAGACGCCATCAAATGCCATGGGACGCCATGAGACGCCATCAGACAACTTCAGAACGCCATCAGATGCCATCAGACGCCATCAGACAACCTCAGACACCATCAGACACAATCAGACACCATCAGATATCATCAAACGCCCTTAGACGCCCTCAAACGCCGTCAGACGCCATCAGACGCCATCAGACACCATCATACTCCATCAGATGCAATCAAACATCCCCAGACGCCATCAGAAACAGTAAGACACCGGCATCCACAATCAGACGCCATTAGATAACCTAAGAACACAGCAGACACAATCAGAAACCATCAGACGAAATCAGACGCCATCAGACGCCATCAGATGCCATCAGAGACCCTCAGAGACCCTCAAATGCCGTCAGACGCCATCAGACAACCTCAGTCGCCATCAAGATGCCATCAGACAACCTCAGATGCCATCAGACAGCATCAAACGCCCTCAGAGACGATCCGACGCACTCGGCGCTACAACACGCTATCAGATGGCCTTTGACGACTCGAGACGTGCTCAGACACCATCAGACGCCATCTGACACCTTCAGACGCCATCGGACGCCATCAGAAAACCTCAGACGCCATCTGACATCATCCGACGCGATCAGACACCAACAGCGCCACCATACGCCATCTGACACCCTCGAACGCCAACGGAGAACATCAAACACCATCAGATGCCATTAGATGCCATCAGATGCCCTAAGACACGATCGGGCGCACTAGGCGCTACCACACGCTATCACACGACCTTTGACGCCTACAGACGCGCTCAAACACCATCAGACGTACACAGACACCCTCAGACGTGCTCAAAAGCCATCAGACGCCCTCAGACACCATCAGAGGCACTCAGACACACCAGACTCGATCAGACGCCATCAGACGGCCTCAGACACGATCAGACACGATCAGACGCACACGGACGCCATCAGACGTCATCAGACGCCATAAGAAAACCTCAGACGCCATCAGACGCAATGAGACGCCATGAGAAGCCCTCAGATGCCACCAGAGGCCATCAGAGGCCACTAAACGCCATCAGACGCCATCAGACAACCTCAGACGCCATCAGACTCCCTCAGACTCTATCTGACACCTTCAGACGGCATCAGATGCCCTCGGAAACAATCAGACGCCATTAGACGCCCTTAGACGCCATCAAACGCCCTCAGACGACAATCGGATGCACTCGGCGCTACCACACGCTATCAGACGGCCTTTGACGCCCTCAGAGGCGCTCAGACACCATCAGACGCCATCAGACACCATCAGACACACTCAGACACCATCAGACGGCATCAGATAACCATAGAAGCCATCAGACGCCTTCAGACGCCATTAGACACCCTCACACGCCCTCGGACACAATCAGAAGGCATCAGACGCATTCAAACACCACCAGACGCCATCAGACACCCTCAGATCCCATCGGACACAATCAGACACCATAAGACACAATCAGACGCCATCGGACACCTTCAGCCACCATCAGGCCAACCCGAGCTGGACCACGTCAGCAGCAGAGAGGAGATGGATCCGGCTGCTGGACACCGCCCAGCCTTGCGGCCTCAACCTGAGGAGATAGATGGAGGACCTTTGGACATGTGCGGAGACTCAGAGAGAATATATCCAATGCGCCTTATGGGGTTTAATAGTTCTGGACTTATTACTTACCGGTTGTTTTAATTTGGAATTTTTGAATGAACCTGTTAACTGTTAATGTGTCACTGGGGAGAAAAAGAGAAAGAGGGAAAGAGTTCATTATTGTTGAAGATGATTTATTAATATTGTGGCGTTACTTACCCGATGGGATCTGTATCCTGACGCCAACCCCAAAGTGACACAGGGGGCAGAAGGACCAGAGGAGATAGTCAGCGGAGACAGAGGGCTGCATGTAGAGGACTAGAACATTATTTATTTATTATGAGGACACCGGGGTTATGTTTATTGTAGATCTGTACATAGTTGTATTCTGTGATTTTTGGGAGTGAACATTATAATTCACCAATACTTGTGTGGATCATGGTAAAATGTACTGCTGTTAAGATGTGTTTCTGGAGGGAAGAGGCACCAAAACGTAGGGAAAAAAAGAACAACTTAATTGGAGTCGGTCAGGATTAAAAGCTCATGTGAACATTTATGTCACGGTTTGGAAACGGCCCTTTATTGGGTGATCACAAACAGGAAAACCAAAAACGCTCCAAAAGGAGGGGAAAAACAATCATACAAACAGTGTGTACGGTGTCTACAGCTGGAGGATCCTCTTTCTGGGAAACGTGGTGAGCCTCGGGGAGAGAACAGGTTGCTGTCGTGAAGTAAAAGAAATCCAAGGTTTCACGAGGCAGAAGCATCTCCAGCTCAATTACTTCCCAGGTGACGAAAAGGAAGACCAAAACCCTCTGACACTGTGAGGCAGGTGCTGGAGCCTCAAGTAATCTGCCTGATTGGAATCACCCACAGGTGTGAGTGGTCCCGGCAGACACCTGGGCCCCAACCACCTCCCCTAGTGGGGGAAGAGGGGAAAACAACACAAATTATCCAGGGCTACTGCAGAACCCTGACAAGTTACCTGTGCCTGATTGACTCAAGAGGCGAGTACATGCACGAGACGTGAAGCAGCCTCGCGCCCAATGGACTTCACTCCGCCTCCTGGCCCCATTTTGGCCCCCAACCTGTTGGATGCGAGCAGGCAGCAGCAGAATAAGCCGTGAAAAGTTTAATTTGAGCCTGAAGAAGATTACGTTTTTTACCAAAACGTTGCTCTTTATTGGTTTAACTTCTCACCAAGTTAATAAAAGCCACGGTGCGCTATGCGAGAAGGAGAAGACGGCACAGGTATGTCTCCCCATCACCACCACCGCCACCGAGACGCACCTGTGACACCCGTCCAGAGGCCCGGTCAGACGGCTATAGGCGCCCTTATGCCTCGGTGACACGGGGTGCGCACAGAGGGCGCCGTTCAGCACCCCGTGTCAGGCAGAGGAGCGTGACTGCACAGTAGTACAAAAGACGGGCATTTCTTTCACCACCTCGCCGGACCAGTCCTTACTGGCACACCCGCGGAATCAGACAGCGGGGACGACACGAGGAGGGTGGTGCCAGGACCAGAGAGTGGTGGCGTGCACCCCAGAGAGACGCACGCAAGACCTCAGCGCTACGACGGGGGGGCTTGACATCAACCTTTTGTGGCCCAGGAGACAGAGGACATCATGAACACAAATGGTTAGGGAGAATGGTGTGCCTTTTGGCTACATACTCACCTGCACTGACCAGCTTTTCCCAGTCTCCTCTTTGCCAACGTATGATCACTGGCCATCAAAATGGATGAGATTGGGTGGAGGATCGTCTCGGAGGACGGACAACTTCTGGCCACCATCACCGAAACCTGGCCGATAGCAGCACACCTGGCATCGCCATGGAGCTAGCAGGACACTTTCTGTTCAGAGTAGATTAGACTGCAGCCTCGGCTAAATGCAGAGGTGGAGGGCTCGTCCACAGTTTCTGGTGTACAGTCACACACGTCATTAGAACCCACCGCACACTTGACCTGGAATACCAGGAAAAGAAAGAAAAGACAACCTTAAGCCCTCGCTGTGGGATTGGCCAAATTAAACATAATACAACCTGGAACAAACTAACCACTATAAATAACCATCAAGATAAAAACACACTTTTGCACAGGCTTGACAATTTCTAGAGACTCATCACAGGACACAAGTGGGAAGCAATGTCTATTCAAAAGGTTTATGAACGCCTTGATTGTCATTGTTTTAGAAAAAAAAAAAATAAATAAATCTATTTTCCTGGCTCTTTTTTGATTGCTGTGCTTGTTCTAGCCAACCTTGCTTGTTTCTCCAGTTCACACACGAACCGTCAGTTCCCTTGATCTATATGGAGACACAGAAAAAAATCACTGGTTAACACCAGCAGTCAGCAGACATCAGAATAAATTACATTGTACTTTCAGAAAGAATAAATCACTTACATCAGTTCCTTTGATTTCTTTACCTGAAACCAAATGTGTTGTGTAGCTTTGCTAAACCAATGGCTGCAGTGGGCTGCAGGAAGGCAGATCAGACTGCTCAAACCCAAGTGGTCCCAAAACAGACTGTTCAAACCCAAGTGGTCCCAGATCAGACTTATCTCTAACACAAAGGGTCACATATCAGACTGCTTTAACACAACTGGCCCCGGATGTGACTCCTCTGTAACCCAACTGGTTCTAGAAAAGAGTCTCCTCCGACACAACTTGTCCCAGATCAGACTTTTAACTAACACAACTGGCCTCATCGCTGACCTGGACCGTTGCTGTGTCTCAATCAGAAAACCTCCCTGATTTCCAGCATCTTGGGACTTGTGGATCAGAAAGGTCCTTGTTCCCTTGAACTCAGACACTGGTGTACGCTTCACAGGTTGAGTCTGAAAACGGCCAGTGTTGGGGCTCGTCCGGACGGCCGTGCTACACACCGGCTCTTACCTGGATGTGTGGCCAAACCGGATGTTCCTACAGCTGGACGGGACACGGCTCTCAAGCCACTAGGGATTGGGGAGGCCTGTCGCAGTCACGCCGCTTCGCTCCTGTTTCCCTCTGCGGAGACCGGGGGGCGATCCGAGCACCGTCTCAGGATACCCAACCTACACCGGTAACCTCATCCCACGGTAGTGATCGGACTCCAGTGGCGCAAACCGCATGGAGGTGACTGCTACAAGGGGACCTCAGAGGGGTAGACGTTCTGCTTCGCCCAGGCTCAGTTCAGGGAATGAGGATGGAAAACCTCAAATACCAGAGGATTACAGAGAGACAACACAAACAGACACACAGAAAGACAAATATCAACCATGGGAACTGTAGGAAATATTGGCTGTCATTTGCAATAATCATAATCATCAGAATTAGTTATAACCGTATATGGTTGTCTAATTACATAAAGTTTGTATTTCTTCTGTATGATCAAGTATGTGGGGCACAGTATACAAAAGGGACAAAAGTCATGGCCACTTGTGGCCTTGGCGCTAGCGCATGACTTTTGCGTCACTGTCAGATACGCCTACTGGGCGCGGTCATGTATTCAAAAGCTCTGGATGCGGAAGAGAAGATGCTCTTCCCCATCACACACCGGGGGTCCATGACCTCAGGTTCTTTGTCGAAGAGTCCACAATTGTGTAATAAATCTAACCCCTGGACCAAAAATACTACAGAACTCACCCGTTAATGTAGGAACCTTGCTGAAAAAAAAGTAGCAACAGGTGAGCAGCGTCTAGTACGAAGTAGAAGGAACCTGCAGAATAAGGTAGGAATGATAACCATTATATTTACAGGGAAAAGAAGTGGAAACACCAACTAAGGACCCCCTGGACACCCAAAGATGACAACCCTCTTGGAACTTACCTCTTATGTGACTCCTCCAGCTGAAACCTCTTCTCTCCTCTCTTCTCTTCAGTCCTTCTCTTCTTTTCCACTATGGTCTATGACAACAAGTGGGAGATGGTGAGGGGACTAACATGTGCCAGCCAGTGCCTTGCCTCTGTCTCCTACCCAAACCTGGGTAGGACTCTGTGTACAACTCTACTTGCCTAACCCCAACTCAACCCAAGGATAGGCTAACCTAGCTTCCCAGCTAACCTGCCCCCAGGCTAACACGAGCCTCCGTTGCCTCAAGCCTGGCAGTTAACACTAGCCTCTAGCCTCCTGGCTAATCTTCTAGCCTCCTCCACCTTCTTCTATTCAGCAGCACACACAGTGGGGGGGGGGGGGTCTTTGCTTTTCTCCTTGGATCTCATCAACAGTAACTCAACTCCAGTAACACTAACTGTCTCACTAATCCCTGTTCAGCAGCAGCCACTTCGTTAGCACCGCAAGGTCTCCGTGGCTGCAGCAAACAGTGAGAAAGTGGGGATCTGCTCTTCCCATATCCATGCACGAGTCCGAACCAGCGAGAGTAAAGGTGAAAGCCAATCTCTGTGTCCCATACACCGCTCGACCCCAGAGATGGTTACCCTCGCTCTCCCCATGCTACCCAATATCACCTTTACTGCTAGTCTTTTTAGTCATGGTTGGCCCCGCCCCCCAAAGGTGTGAAGTCATATTACCCAATAATATAACAAGTGGGTGTGGCCAGGCTTCATTCTGTGGAACGGGGTTATTTAAGGCATTTAACACAGATTGAGGTGTGTTATGGTTCTAGGTGGGGTGTTTTTGGTTGCAAAACTCTTTTATTTTATTTTATTTATTTATTTATTTTTAATGCAGCAATAACACAATTCAATACCAGAATAATAAATAAGAAACAATGACAGATTTTATTTAAAAAAGACAGTTGGTGTTGGTTGAAGTGGGAGTGCAGAGGGTTGATGAAAGGATGAGAAGGTGGTGGGATCGGTTCAGCTTCACTTCCCTTGCCACCATTTTCTGCAAATACATTAAAAAATACAATAAAGCCAGTTTTTGGTGGCTTTTTTGAAGTGAAAGGAAAATGTTTTATTCCAAAGAAGAGAAAGATTTGACCAAGAGTTGGGGTTAGGTAAATGAAGCACACGTCAAGTACAATAAATGTGTTCTTTTATTCCGTTCTGTTTCATATGTCTAGCTTTATTAACGTTTGATTTTTAAGGCTGGCTCATCAATGCAAACCTAGATTTACAAAAACACAAAAAAAATGAATCGTGTCGCAAACCACCTAATAAAAATGTCCAATGAAAACAACTATTAGGTTCAATTAGCACATTTCAAAATCATCTGCAATTCCTAAAAAAAACTGGATAATAAACCAATCATAATGAACTTCGGAGTTCACTTGGTTTAAAATTCCAAAACAAATGTCAAAATAAAAAAATTAGAATGTCATCATTATGTAGATAAAAAAACGTTTTGTTGATACATTCAGGTGGAGCCAGAGGGAGAGAAACATCAGCATGAACTGAACACTTCATGCAACCCAGTTTTCATCCCATCAGAGATCCATCTGAGCGCCGCAGTTCTCGACATTCCTCTTCTGTGGCCCAGGAGACACTTTCTGTTCAAAGTAGATCGGACGGCAGCCTCGGCTAAACGCAGAGGTGGAGGGCTCGTCCACAGTTTCTGGCGTACAGCAACACACGTCACTAGAACCGACTGCACACCTGACCTGGAATACCAGGAAAAGAAAGAGACAACCTTAAGCCCTCATATGTAGATGTGAAAACAAATGGAGTGAACAGAAGAAGCGCAGTATAAGGTTAAAGGTGTTCTGTTTTTACAACATCAACTAAAAAATTACAACAAGTCAATTTATTTCATGGTTATTGAAAGCCGAAAGACATGAAAGACAATATTAAAACTACAAATTAAACACAATACAACCTGTAACAAACTAACCACTGTAAATATCTACAAAGATAAAAACTAGGTCCACGAGTTTCATTTGTGGGATCTGAGAAACACAAGTGACTGCAAACCTGCCCCCCAGCGCAACACACTTTTGCACAGGCTTGACGATTTTCTAGAGACTCATCACAGGACACAAGTGGGAAACAATAATAATTCCACCTCAGGCTCATTCTACATATCTGACTCCACCAAAGATGGAGACTTTCAAGGATATTTACTGTGGCCTTTGCTGAGGAACACCAAACAAATCTCACCTACAACAGGTGAAATTTGTTTGGCGTTCAAACGGCCGTGTCGCTCCAGGTTTTTGTTCCAACCAAGCAAAGGCACACCAGGTTGAACTCATTTAATCACCTGATCTGAGGCTTCAGGCAGCTGATTGGTCAAACTGTGTGCACTTGCCTGTTCTCACAATCACATTCCAAAGTCACCACAACTAATGGCCCAGTACACAAAAACAAAACAAAACAAAACAAAACAAAACTTGGAAAAAAAAAAAAAAAAACTTGAGATGTTAAAAAATCCTACTCAAATTGTTTTCTGGGACTTTTAATTCAGGCTTCTTGACATTCTCCTGGACCAAATGGGAGACTGAATGGTTTTTACTGCCGCATTTTCCCACAGTCAAACCAGCAATGGGCCGTTGTGTCAAAGTAACAAATTAAGCTTGAAAAACTTTGAATGTAAATGATTTTTCATTTTTTATTCATTTTAAGCTGGAGACTATCGAGAGCATCCTGAGCAGCTGCATCACTGTCTGGTTTGGAAACCACAAGAGCCTCCAGAGGACAGTGAGGACAGCTGAGAAGATCATCGGCGTCTCTTTAACCTCCCTGTTGGACATCTACACCACACGCTGCAACCGTAAGGCCACCAGCACTGTGGCCGACCCCACACACCCTTAACAATCACTCTTGTGGGATCCAAAAGTGGATTCACAAACTTCACGCAATATCTGTCTCGACAAAAGAGTCAAAGAGAACCAGAGGCCTTGCAAGGGAGAGACGGCAGCAGTTCACTCAAGGCGCTTCCTCTGCTCGCTCTGAAGTCTGCACGCGTTCTCTCCTCTTTTATTGAACACACACAGTTAAAGTGTAACAGAATGTCTGCATTCATTTAACCTTAGATTACCACTTCTGGTGGTCACACGTTAACAGAAAGAATAACCCCTAGCAATGATTTGTCCTTCAGTGAAGCAGGTAACAATTCCTTGCACGTACTAGCAGTTAACCCATCCTGTTTCCCAGGACCCACAGTCAGCACATTGTTTTGTGATAACTGAGCAACCTGCAACATACTTAACGGAACACTTCTCACATTTCCCTCCTGTTTATCACAAAACAATCTACTTCCTTATTTCAATTGTTACGGTCTTGTTATCATTTTCCCGCACAACGAATCATGTCATTCAATTGTTCATTTACACTCAGAGGTTGCATGGGTAAATCATCTAATTCAATCCGGTCCTCTTCCATCAGGTTGTCCTCTTCATCCTGTAACAGCACATCCTTTTCTCCTCCACGGTCCGCTATGGCCGTAACAATCGCTCTGTTGATCAGTCCTCTTATGCACGGGATGCAGCAGCATCCACAGAACACAAAGAGCACAAAGATCATAATGATGCAAATGAGGCCTGATACCACCAGAGCTCGATAGCGTCCAAAGTAGCTAGCGAACTTATCCCACAAATCATGATTTATCCCGGAAGGTTCTTTCATCTTCCATACGAAGAGCTTCTATCCGTTGGCCATGCTCCCGTCGTCATCCGCCCGCTCCACACTGCCACCACAACTAGAGCTTCCGTTCCCCCCATCCTGCTGGGCTCCAGCCGTTACTGGACCTATACAGGCCGTCAGCCGTTACTCAGTTAAGAGCACTGTCGCCTCAGCACTGGGGTTGAATGTTGCTCGCTTGCAGTGTGAGATGTGGATCCACGAAGGTCGCTCCGCCACACGGACTGCTGTCGGGGTGGTGAGTTGCACTTGGTAGGGTCCCTCCCACTGAGGCACGTTCCACCTCTTCCTGATGAACTTTTTCACCCACACGTAGTCTCCTGGTTTTATTTGAGGTGTGGTTTCCTGTGGAGAGACAGCAGAACTGGGAACATCATTTACTCTTTTGATATTACATTTACTATCCAGGACCTCCCCTCATATAGTCAGCAATTGTTCTGTCTGCAACTTCTGCTCGGTCTGGTTGAGCCTCCACATGGGGAAGTGCATAGGGCCTTCCATATAGGGCTTCAAAAGGTGTGATTCCTGTCTTCCTGTGTGGTGAGATGTGCATCCACAGCTTCACTAGATATAAACACTACATCCAGTTCTTTCCTGTTTCTTCCATACACTTCCTTAGTTTCACTTTAATGGTTCCATTTGTTCTCTCTATCAGTCCAGCACTCATGGGATGGAACGCACAATGTTTTTTTAGTTCTATGTTTAATGTTTTTCCGATAGTTTTTATTATTATTATTAGACACCCTCAGATGCCATCAGACCATCCGACGACATCAGAAACCCTCAGACACAATCAGAAATTATCAGAGGCCACCAGTTGGTACCTGACTCCCTCGAACGCCATCGTACAATATCACACACCATCAGACACCAACAGACGCCATAAGACACCCTCAGACCCCATCAGACGCCATCAATTAATCAATCAATTTATAAAGCACTTTTCATGCAAAAAATGCTGCTCAAAGTGCTTTCCAATGTGATAAAACAATCATATATACCCCCACCCTTGTACACGCATACACATGGCCCTACAACAACCCAAATAAATGCTTATGCCCCCCCACACACCCTCCCATAACCATGTTAGAATCCATATTATTAAAAACATATGTAAATGGACCTGAGGAAGCGTCATCAGAGGAGCAGTCTGCACCAGGAGCAGAGAGTCAGCCGCAGCCACAGGACACCAGCCTGAGGCCCATAGCGGAGATGAGGCCAGGACCAAACCTCCATGGTCCACCAGCCAGAGCCCAGCAGCCACAGTCAACCACAGCTCCTGGTGCAGAGGCTCCTCAGAGGAAACACTGGAATTCTAAAAATGATAAGATAAGTAAAAGGTGAAACAAGTACAACTAAAACAATAAATCCTAATTAAAAGCTAACGTAAAAAGGTGAGTTTTAAGCCTGGTCTTGAAAACCTGAATATTCTCTGCGGCCCTGAGCTCCTCCGGCAGACTGTTCCAAAGACGGGGGCCGTAGAACTGGAAAGACCGCCTCACCGTGAGTGTGTGTGTCCTGACTTTGGGAATGACTAGAAGCCTGCTGCCAGAGGAGCGCAGGGTCCGCGAGGGTTCATAAGGTAAAAGCAGTTCTGAAAGATAAGAAGGTCCAAGACCATTAAGGGGATTTAAAAACCAGTAGAAGAACTTTAAAATCAATCCTAAAACACACAGGGAGCCTATGGAGAGATTCTAAAACTGGTGAAATGTGGTCCCGCCCCCTGGTCTTAGTCAGGACACGTGCTGCTGAATTTTGTAATAATTGTAGACCTAAGACAGCCTTTTTGGGAAGACCATAGAGCAGGGCATTACAATAGTCTATACGACTGGTGATAAAAGCATGCATCAGTATCTCTGTGTTGGCCCGAGAGAGAATGTCACACCCTCAGACACAACAGACTCCATGACACCCTAAGACGCCATTGGGCACCCTTAAACGCCATCAGACGCCATCAGACAACGTCATAAGGTATCAGACACCCTAAAATGCCACCAGAAGTCATCAGAGGCCAACAAACGCCATCGGACGCCCTCAGACGCCATCAGAAAACCTTTGAAGCCATCAGACACCATCAGACGCCATATGACACCCTCAGACGCCATCAGACGTAATCTGACACCCTCGTGCGCCATCACACCCCATCGGACACCATCAGACACCAACAGATGCCATCAGACGCCATCAGACAACCTCAGACGCCATTTGACGCCCTCAAACGCCCTCAGACGCCTTCAGACGCCATCAGACGCCATCAGACACCCTCAGACATCAACAGATGCCATCAGACACCGTCTGAAACCCTCAGACGGCATCAGATGCCCTCGGACGCCCTTGTACGCCCTCAGACGCCATCAAACGCCACCGGACGCCATCAGACGCCCTAAGACGGCCTCGCCATCAGACACAATCAGAAGCCATAAGACACCATCAGCAACCTCAGGCGCCCTCAGAAACTTTCAGACACCCTAAGACGCCACCAGAAGCCATCAGATGCCATCAGACGCCACCAAACGCCATCAGGCGCCATCAGACGCCATCTGACACCCTCAGACACCAACAGACGCCATCAGACACCGTCTGAAACCCTCAGACGGCATCAGATGCCCTCGGACGCCCTTGTACGCCATCAGACGCCATCAGACAACCTCAGATGCCCTTAGACACCATCAGACGGCATTTGACACGCTCAGACGCCATCAGACGCCATCAGACAGCCGCAGACAACCTCAGACAACCTCAGACACCATCTGAAACCCTCAGACATCGTCAGATGCCCTCGGACACCGTTGTACGCCAACAGACGCCATCAGACGTAATCTGACACCCTTGTATGCCACCAGACGCCATCTGACACCCTTGGACGCCATCAGACGCCATCAGACGCCATCAGACGCGATGTCACACCATTAGACGCACTCACACATGCCCAGACCCCTACAGATGCCATCGGACACCATCGGACATATTCAGACACCATCAGACACCATCAGATGCCATCAGAGCTCCTCAGACGCCATCAGACGCCATCTGACACCCTCAGACACCATCAGACACCATTTGACGCTGAGACGCCATCAGACAGCCTCAGACGCCACCAGACTCCATCAGACACCCTAAGACAACAGCAGACACAATCAGACGCCATCAGATGCCCTCAAACGCTCTCAAACGCCCTCGAACACCCTCAAAATCCCTCAAACACCCTCGGACACCCTCAGACGCCATCACATAACCTCAGACGCTATCAGACACCCTGAGACAACAGCAGACACAACCAGACGCCATCAGATGTCATCAGAAGCCTTCGGACGCCATCAGACGCACTCAGAAACCATCAGACACAATCAGACGCATGCCATCAGACACCTTCAAACACCATCAGACGCCCTCAGACACCAGCAGACACAATCAGACGCATGCCATCAGACACCCTCGGACGTCCTCAAATGCCCTGAAACGCCCTCTGACGCCCTCGGACAAAATCAGACACCATCAAAAATCATCAGACAACCTTGGACGCCATCAGACACCATCAGGCGCCACCAGACACCCTCAGACGACATCACACAACCTCAGACACCAACAGACGCCATCGGACATCCTCAAACTCCATCAGACGCCATCAGACAACCTTAGACAAAAGCAGACACAATCAGACGCCATCAGATGTCATCAGACGCCTTCAGACACCCTCAGACACCCTCAGACGCCCTCAGACGCCACCATGACGCCATCAGAGGCCACCAGACCCCATTCGACGCCACCAGAAAACCTCAGACACTATCAGACACCATTAGATGCCAACAGACGCCATATGACAACCTCAGACGCCATCAGACGCCATAAGACACCATCAGACGCCTTTAGACGCCCTCAGACAACCTCAGACGCCACCAGACACCATCGGACACCCTCGGACGCCATCAGACAACATAAAATACCGTCAGACACCCTCAGACACCCTCAAACGCCATCAGACGCCATCAGTCGCCCTCAGACGCACTCAGACACCCTTGGACGCTTTCAGACGCAATCTGAAACCCTCATACACCATCAGAACGCTTTTGCACGCTTTCAGACGCCTCCAGATGCCACCAGACAACCTCAGACGCCATCAGACGCCATATGCCACCCTCAGACGCCCTCAGACGCTATCAGACACCCTAAGACACTATCAGACATAATCAAACGCTATCAGACGCCATCATTGGCCACCAGACGCCATCAGACGCCATCAGATCAACCTCAGACGCCATCGAATGAACTCAGACACCATCAGATGCACTCAGACACCCTCAAACGCCATCAAAGGCCCTCAGATGCCATCGGACACCCTAAGACACCATCAGACACAATAAGACGCCATTAGTCACCGCCAGATGCCATCAGAGGCCATCAGACGGCATCAAACACCATCAGATAACGTTAGAAGCCATCAGACGCCATCAGACGCCGTCAAACACCATCAGACGCACTCAGACACCCTCAGATGCCATCAGACGCCTTAAGACGTTATTAGACACCCTCAGACGCCATCAGACGCTCCTGGACGCCCTCGGACCATATCAGACGCCATCAGAACACTTCAGACGCCATCAGATGCCATCTGACACCCTCAGACATCAACAGACTCCATCAGACGCCCGAAGACGGTCTCAGACGCCACCAGATGCCATCAGACAAACTCAGATGCCATAAAACACCATCAGACAACCTAAGACGCCATCAGACAACCTAAGATGCCATCGGACAACATCAGACACCATCAGACGCCATCAGATAGATAGATAAGATAGATAGATAAGTCCTTTATTGTCATTGCACCCAGGGTACAACGAAATTTGGGGGGTACTCCCAATAGCAGCAATTAAAAAACTTCCTGAGCAGGAATATACATATTAAAAAATAGACTATAAACGCTATACAATTTACATATACAGGTATTTACAATTTACAAAGGTTTCTGGAGTGCAAAATAAGGTGCAGTGGAGGTAGGAGGAGGTAGACGGGTTGTGCCAGTCCAGGTGTGTGGGGAGTGTGGGGTGGGGGTGTGTTCAGGTGAGTGTGTGTCTGTGGGCGTTTGCTGACCTGATGGCCCAGGGGAAGAAGCTGTTTGACAGTCTGCTGGTGTGGGAACTGATTGGCGATCTGCTGCCGTCTGGAAGACGGCAGTCAGCTCAAACAGAGGGTGGGCGGGGCGTGTGGGCTCTGCTGTGATGGCCCTGGTCCTCCTCAGGCAGCAGGATAGGGCCAGTTGTTCCAGGGTGGGCAGAGGGCAGCCGATGATCCTCTGGGCCGTGTTTATAACCCTCTGCACCGCCTTCCTGTCCTCCGCTTTGGAGCCTGCGTACCACACACTTAGGCAGTGGGTTAGCACGCTCTCCACAGCAGAGTGGTAGAAGGCCAGCAGCAGCTTCTGGTCCAGGTTGGCCTTCCTGAGGATCCGTAGGAAGTGGAGTCTCTGCTGGGCCTTCTTCACCAGGGACCTGATGTTTCCTATCCAGGAGTTGTCGGAGGAGATGTGGGTGCCCAGGAACTTGAAGGTGGAGATGGTTTCCACCTGTTCACCATTGATGGCAAGGGGGGTGTGGTCCGGTCTGTGTTTCCTGAAGTCCATTATCAGTTCCCTGGTTTTCTGGACATTCAGGGACAGGTTGTTGTCCGAGCACCAGGATGCCAGGTTCTCCACCTCCTCCCTGTACGCTGATTCGTCTCCGTCCGTGATCAGCCCAACCACGGTGGTGTCGTCCGCATATTTTATGATGCGGGTGGTTGGGTGGGACGGGGAGCAGTCGTAGGTGTACAGGGCGTACAGCAGAGGGCTCAGGACGCAGCCTTGGGGGGAACCAGTGCTGAGGGTGATGGTGGAGGAGAGGTGGGGGCCGAGTTTCACAGACTGGGGGCGGTGAGATAGGAAGTCTTTGATCCAGGTGCAGGTGGGGGCGGGGATCTGGAGCTGGAGCAGTTTGTTGTAAAGAATGTCCGGGATTATGGTGTTGAAGGCTGAGCTGTAGTCCACGAAGAGCATCCACACGTAGCTCTTCTTGTTCTCCAGGTGGCTCAGCGCTGTGTGGAGTGTGAGGGCGATGGCGTCTTCCGTGGACCTGTTTGCCCTGTAGGCAAACTGGTGGGGGTCAAAGGAGTGGGGGGAGGCGGTCTCTGAGGTCTGAAGCCGTGAAAAGTTTAATTTGAGCCTTCTCTCCTGCACTTTTGTACTTTCTCCAATGTTTCTGCTGCTGGAACAGTGCAATTTCCCCGCTGTGGGACAAATAAAGCTCTATTCTATTCTATTCTATTCTAAGCTAGATCTACTTTTTTATCCATATCTTTGCTCTTTATTGGTTTAAATTCTCACCAAGTTAATAAAAGCCTTTTTTTTTTTTTTTTTGTATTAGGGACCCCCCTGGGCGAGTCATTTGTGGAACTTAATTGCCAGGGACCACGCGACTTTGACATGTGGCAAGACCGAGACCACGAGGGCTGGACCACGGTGCGCTATGTGAGAAGGAGAAGACGGCACAGGTATGTCTCCCCATCACCACCACCGCCACCGAGACGCACCCGTGACACCCGTCCAGAGGCCCGGTCAGACGGCTATAGGCGCCCTTATGCCTCGGTGACACGGGGTGCGCACAGAGGGCGCCGTTCAGCACCCCGTGTCGGGCAGAGGAGCGCGAGTGCACAGTAGTACAAAAGACGGGCATTTCTTTCACCACCTCGCCGGACCAGCCCTTACTGGCACACCCGCGGAATCAGACAGCGGGGACGACACGAGGAGGGTGGTGCCAGGACCAGAGAGTGGTGGCGCACGCCCCGGAGACACGCACGCAAGACCTCAGCGCTACGACCCGGGGCCCGGGCCTTCACATCAACCTTTTGTGGCCCAGGAGACAAAGGACATCATGAACACAAATGGTTAGGGAGAATGTGTGCCTTTTGGCTACATACATCACCTGCCCTGACCAGCTTTTCCCAGATCTCCTCTTTGCCAACGTATGATCACTGGCCATCAAAATGGATGAGATTGGGTTGAAGATCGTCTCGGAAGACGGACATCTTCTGGCCACCATCAACGAAACCTGGCCGATAGCAGCACACCTTACATCCGATTTACGTACGACTAGAGTTTGTTTAAAATTAAATTTTAGTCGAGCGTGTTGTAAATTGATATTTTTATTTGTCTTCGAGATTTTCTTTTTTAGATTAACAGAGTTCATTAAAACCGACGTGAGAGTTTACGTTTAATACGATTAAAAAAAAAAAAAAAA
>CAAE01014697.1:465247-475287 GCA_000180735.1 Tetraodon nigroviridis
ATTTTAATGAGATTGTAATAAAATATGTTATTTGTTTCCATGGATTATGGAGTGTTGGTCATGTTGTCTTGTCAGTACTGTGAAAACAGTTTACACTTTGGGTTAGTCAGGACATTATACACTGGGTTACTCAGTCTTACTCAGCAGCGCTTGGCGACAGGATTTAATACTGTACATGAAGACTGTTGTTACATGACTATTTTTAGCAGAGCTTATAAGAGACTGTGTAAGAGGACATGTCCTTGTGCAAGATCAGAAAATCACTTCAGTTCCAATTTTTTTTTTTCTCCCAGTTTAGTCGATGCTGGTAGAACGAACACATTTTTTTCATCAAGAGTTTATTTAATCAGTCAGTAAGAATAGACTTCAGTTCCAATTTTTTTTTTCTCCCAGTTTAGTCGATGCTGGTAGAACGAACACATTTTTTTCATAAAGAGTTTATTTAATCAGTCAGTAAGAATAGACTTCTTATTGGATGGAATCAAACACACACAGAAATATCAATGTAAAAAATATGAAAGTAGGTTTAGATACACAGCAGCAAGGTGGAGAAGATGATTACACACAAGAGATGACACATTACGGCAGAGGTCTCAAACTCAATTTACCTAGGGGCTCCACCTAACGAATTAGAATTAGAATTATTCTTTTATATCTTCCAAAATATCAATTTAAATACACATAAACAGTTCTTTAGAACATCAGCTTCTCTTATTTCCTTTTACTCCTTGCTGCCAGAGACTTGGCAGCGCTTCCTCTTACACAGCTGAACCACATTTGGCTTGAAGGAGGAAACAACTGAGACTCTCAGAATGGCACCAAGATGTTCATCTTTAAGTTTGGACCTAAACTTTGACTTATAAGATTTCAGTGTGATAAAGAGCTTTTCACAAAAATAGGTGCTGCCAAAAAGGCACATGGTCTGCTTGAACGCCTTGGAAAGCTCAGGGAATGTGGCGGGCAGTTCTCTCAAAAAATTGTCCAAGCTTGTCTGTTTTTCCACTCACCACTCTGAACTCGGCTTTGAGTTCAGAATTGGTGCAGGTCAAGGCTTCATTAAGGCTCAGGGGATACACCTTACTCATTAAAGGAAAAGGGGTCAGCAAAACTTTGAAAAGTAGCTCTGTGTGTGTCTTGAAGTCTGCAAACCTGTGATCAAATTTTAACTGTAACTTTATAATGGTATCAGCATACTTCAACGAGTGCCTTGCATGCTGGGAAACAGCGGAGGTTTGTCTGGGATAGCTGGGCTTTGCATAACAAGTTTTTTGGGGAATGCGCTGACATCGTCATATGCTTTTATTTTATTCTTTAGCTGAGTGTTTTTTCCCTCCAATCGATGGCACTCCTAAAAGTGACCAATATTGCTAATTTAGGTTGTTGTCACAAATTATGGTAGCCCACAAGTATGAAGAAAAGATAAAACACTTAGGGCAACAACTCAGTGACGCATGAACGCCAAGCTTTGATTTCAAATTGGGGGCCGCAAAGTATCGTTCCTGGGCCTGCATCTGGCCCCGGGCTGTAAGTTTGAGACCTCTGCATTACAATAACAATGCGAGGAGGAAGAGAAAGCTAACTCAAACTGATATTACTCAATTGAACTCAACTTTGCCCATTTACAGTTCCATTTCTGCACCTTACAGAAAAGAGAATCTTATCAGTGAATATTTAAATCTTAAGGGTGAACTTTGCATTTTCTCCCCGTGTCTGTGTGGAGCCTCTCTGGGTACTCCTACTTCCCTCCATTTGGCCACTGTGTGCATTTTAGTGGCATCTAATGACAAGAATCCATGTTTCAACTTTGATGAGGTGTATTTAAACAATGGCAGTCATTTTCCTTATCTGTAAGGATGCTTTGTGGACCAGTACAATCAACAAAATAAAATGTAGGTCATGATAAACATCAATTTTTTTAGACACATCACATTGGACACTGCCTCTACTTTGACTGATTAATTGATATTTTGCAGTGTGGGAGGTGTTGCTTACTTTTTGTTTTTCTCACCATCATTCAAGTGCAGATTAGTCGTTGATTCGTTTGTCAAAATCAGATTTTTTTTTTCTTTAAGGCAGCTTAGTTAATTATTCATCCGTGATTTGAGATGGGACAGCCTGTTGTACTGTAAATTAACTGTAACATCAAAATCCAGGAAAGGCGGCGTGTTACAATCTTGTGCTATAATTAGCTCACTGAAGCCGTGAACCAAATAAGCGCTTCCCAGCTTTCTTTCCTGACTCAACTTCATGTATTTTATCTGAAGTGGTAATTGATATTAATGCCTTTTGCAGGAAGCGGTCCTAAATCACAGGTGGAATTATAAGTGACCCCAGCTTTAGCTGTTCTAAATAGTGTGATTTATGCGTGAACAAGTACTTGCTACCCTAATGATGTGCAGGGGGGGTTTTTTTGCCTCATGGTCGTGCTGGGGAGCTCTGACAGGCCTGATGGATGAAGCGGTCTTGATGTGCCCTCCTGCAGTCACCTGTACGTGCTTTCGATCAATAGTACATTAGAAATTCCGATCACTCCACTGCACAGGACTTTTTATTTGTATTTGCCCGGGTTTTGGTTTTCGTGGCCCCGATTCAGATGCTTGTTATACGGCAGTGAATACATTACATGTCTACTGTATGTGTGTGTGTGTGTATAATTTCTGCCTTTGAACTGGATTTGTCATATATGACAGAGTAATTCCTTCTGCCTTTTCAACACAATCAATAATCCGCTGAGCTCTTCTGAACAGTCTACTGTGTTTTCATTTTACTCAAAGCGTAGCATCAATACTGTTCAGGACTTTCACACGTCTTTTGTGTGCGTGTGTGTTGATGTGTTTACCACTGGCAAGCACCCCCCATTTTAGTCTCCAAATGAACAGAAAGGTTAATTACTTTGTTGGCCGAGTTGTTTTGTGTTATTTTGTGATTTTTTGGTGTCCAGTTTTGATGATGATCATTTCAGAGTGGGAGGACAGACTTTGGTTTCTTTAAATGAGGAAGATTGGCACAGTACAAACTGAGCAAACAAACTCCTGTCCATGTTTGGGTTGTACATTACTGTGTACATCATATTTACAATTCATTATATTTTGCTTTAAAATAGGATTGTCTTCATTGGTTTATTAAATGGTTGCATATAAATAGTTTAATTGTTTTTTAAAGGGATTGGATTGCATTGTATCGTTGTTGTTGTTACATATAAATTTTTATTGTCTATTTGTTCAGTGGTTTTAAGTTTACATGTTTCTGATTTTTAAGTATTATAATTTGAGTATAAATTAAAATAAGGTAATTAAGAACTTAGTTAAGTCGAACTACAGGTAATTCTGCTTGTCTGACCGGTACACCGCATTTACAATACTGGTGTGAAAAATAAATAAAGTAGTTCACATGGGTGTGTAAAGCTTGTTATGGTCAGATCGGAAAGAAGTCTAACAGCCTCATTGTCAGGCCTGAGGTTATAATCTATTTTTACTTCTTCTCTCTTTATATAGCTGAGCAGAAGACACAATGAAGAGTTCTTCTTGTCATATTTTTTTTTCTTTTACAGATTTTACAACCATAATTATATTCTATTCCAAACTTTTTCCTTTTTGGTTAAAATTTTGAAATGTACTAGTTTCTTGTCAATGATCGTTGTTCAAAATCATCAGATTTCTCTTCATGTCAGGACCTGGTGAAAGGGTACATTTATGGCTGTGCAGAATTTATTTGGATGCTTCCTCTCTGACTTTAATGCCCTATGATCCATGAAATGATAAAATGTATGAACTGGAATTCACAGACAATGAATTAGATCAATGATCATGTCACTCATTCCTAACTATCAATATGTCTGCTTCTCAATGAAGACAGTCAATTTAAATCTTTCAAACTGGCACTATTTCAAAGTTAGCGTGTAACTGAAGCTAGTGCAGGAATGACATCCCTTCAAAGCTCTGAGCTATGTTTAATGGAGACCCTGGTGTTGCTCGTTTGCATTTTGCAGACCACTTTATCCTCTCCATCATTCGCTTCTTTTATTATTGTGTTAATAGCCAGCATCCGTTTTTTTATTCCCAGCCCCTTGTGATGTACTTGGTCTAGTGATTAATGGAATTCATTTTCATTTTTTATTGTGCCTTTTACAATCAGAATTGTTTCTAGGTCTTTTACAGAGGCAGAAACCCAGAACCTGAACCCCGGGTAAGCACAGGGGCAAGGGAAACCTCCTTTTTAACAGGGAGAAACCTTGAGTAGGACCAGGCTTACAAGGAGGAACCATCTTGCTTAAAACTGACTGGGTAAAAGAGGAGAAAAAGAGGGAGACAGGACAGATTACAGGCACATATTGGCAGGATGAAGGTGTTGGAAAAAGGTAAGAAGAGATAAAGAAAAGGGGAAGTTTTTCTGTGACAGCCATGTGACGATTTGTTGCAGACTGAGGCTCCAAGAGACGTTCTTGTGGAAAAGAGAGATGTTTGTTTTTGCGGGTCAGCAGAGAGGCAGAAGCTGCTGACGGACAGACAAGATGAACAGGTGGACAAGCAGACAGGAGGAGAGTAGACAGACGGAAAGAAAACGCACCCAAACTCCTGCCAATCTTTCAAGCTGTGGACTCATCTCATTATCTCGGGTGTTGTGCGATTAAGATGGACGGTTTGTTCTTGATTTTGATAAAAACAGAGATGGCGTTGTACGTGTTTTGACAAATAAGCCGTCCTCGTTTAACTCGACCGAAGAAGAAGCTTTGAATTTCCTGTCATGGAACCCAGCAACATGATGCTCACAGGTTAAAGTTGTTTTGAAAGTAACCCACCGAATGGCAATGGTTTCAACAATAGAATTCAGGGTTCAGTAATGGTTAGCATTAGGACTGGGTTATTCAAGCGTCAAGATTACAATTTCTTCTTCTCCTGCCTCATAGTCTTGTTACTGGATCAGTAAAGACAGCTAAAGAAAAACACTGAAAAATCTGGCCCTACACGCACTTGTAAAGAACATTTTGTAACATTTTGTTGTTTGGAAATGAGAATTTTTTTTTCACTAATGATGCCTGAAACGCCAGAAGTTTATTCCAGACTTATTGCCGACTTATACGTGTAGTCAGGTGATGAGACGTACCTTTTGTTGCTTTTTCTTCGTTCTGAAAAGCAAAAAAGAGCAGATGACTGCTCTGAACATAAAACCTTACAAACAGACCGATAAATCATCTGTGTTTGAATAATGAATATCTGGCAGTGGTGTGTGTGTAGTACCTCATTCCGAGTATGTCGGCCGCCGTGACCTCAAATGATTTACATTGTTTGAGCTTTTGTTGGGAAAATAGCTGCTTCATATCCACCAGCACGGAGGCCTGAGCCAGCTCTTCTTCCTCAGCAGGCTTAAGTCCATTAAAGTATCTAGACAGATCCTGGTGTTTTATCAGTCTGACGTAGCGTGCGTATTCTTTGGTAAAGGACCAGGGTCTGGAACAACAGATTTATCAATCCCTGCTGCTCCAAAGAACAATAAAGGAGGTTATTCCAACCCAGCACCAACACAATTTAAAAGGACCCTGACCTGCCTAGATAACTCTAACCCTGACCTTTTCAGTTTGTGGCAAGTTCAAGAACACACACGTACACACACAGAGAGATTCTTTGCAGTAGGAACACACTTTGTTCCCTTCTGTGGAAGGATAGATTGTCTTCTGCCAGTTGACTTGAGAAGAACTTTGAGTGCTACTCTGTCAGGGGAGTTTGGCCACTTCCACCTCTATATTTTGGTCAAATTGATTAAACAGTAGCTATGGAACAGACCATAAATTAGATCCTTTGTTGTTTAAGGTAAATAACTGATTTAGAGTGAATATCATTTCTGTTAAACAATAGTCAGATGTGTTACTAATCAGCTAATCTGTTTACTTTTGGAGATTTAAGTGAGAAAATAGGGACAATTTACCATCAAATCCTATCTGGTGTCAGATCTTACCAGATTATGTTTATGGCTCCTATCGAATGCAGTTCTGTTTATTCACATGTTTTTCTTTAAACACTTAAGTCGGGAAGGAAGAAAGAAACACAGCTTCCACCTGGGGGAAGTGTTGAAATGTTTGGAACGATAAGGAAGCATTATCTCAACTATTCTGAACCAAGTGTGTGTTTTTCTTCCTCTCCTGTGGAACACATCCCACCTCACTTGTGGTGTGAATAACGCAATTAGACAGAGTATTTTCCCCCATCAACTGGAAATTTTATTTGATTAACTGAGGAAAAGCAACCGCTAAGGTGCCACGAGCCATGTGGAGCTACACACACACACACACACACACACACACACGCGCGCGCCCCATTACACAGGTATTTAATTTTTAAATTTTTGTTTTCAGCATTCTTTTAAGAATTAAGCTCTATTGTCAATATCATTCCCCACTATTTTAGCAATGTATTTGTATTTATTTTCTCCATTAAAAAGTAAAATTTACAAACCATTTATTTGTCAATTAGTGTATTCCGAACACTGACAACAGTAACACTGTATTGTTTCTGTTATTTAAGTGGCTTGTGTTGATCTTTAAAATCCACCACAGCCAGAATGTACACTAGCAACAAATGAATTAACACAATATCTGTCATTAAATTCACATCCGATAAAAAAACGCCTCTGGTTGGGATTAGTTTTTCATCCTGACGTGATGAAAAACGAGATGACAGCTTTAGCAGTGTGAGAATCCATACTTTGATATTATTGTAAATGTTGCTCCCTCTATTGTCTAAACCTACAGAGTCTGTGGGTTTTGTGAAGAAAGGCAAGCGATGTCGAGCCTGCTGGCTGTCACACATTATTCTGTGTGCGTATGCGTGTGTGTGTATGTGTTTGTACGTGTGTGTATCCCCTTAGTAGACAGCTTTCCCCTGCAGGCTGAGGCTATTTGACTGTCAACATTTGTTGGAAGGTCTTCTGTCTGAGCCCAGACAAACAGACCGGCGCTGCAGAAGCGATGAAATAAATTACATCTCATCAGTTTAGCTTTTCACTTCATCATAATCATATATATATATATCTTCTATATATATATATCATATATATATATATCTTCTATATATATAGCCCGGATCCGCCCGGATCCGACTTGTGTCTCTTAAGAGTTGACCAGCAAATTTATCAAATTGCAAGGAGGTTGTGTTCTTAATTCTGGCCTTTGGCACAATGTTTGCCTCCTCGACTTCTAATTTCCTCCCAAAGACAAAAAAAAAGAAAGAAAAAGCGAATGACCTCTCAAAGGTGTATTCCTGGAAGCATTTGCCGGATTGATGTTGATGACCCAACTAGTTCATAACATATTAATGTTTCCATCCTTTTTTTGGCACAATTAGGTTTTTTCATGTCTGTGATAAAAGCCTGTTATTTGCTGTATTTATTGCTCTGAGAATACAAGATAAACGTCCTTCTGGCATGTTTTCTTTGAGAAGAATAAAAGATCACTGAACTAGTTGGTTCCTAGGTTTGTTTGAGCTGGTTTTTTAAGCAAAGCACTTGTATTTCTATTACGTACTGAGCATCACAAACATGGTATAAAAAAGGCAAACAATACAAAAAGTTTAATGAGAGCAAAACAGAGCAACAAGGTTACATTTAAGTCTTTCACAACAAAATGTTACAAATGTTACTTGCACACAAAAAAAAACAGCTAGGAAATGCAGATGATTTGAGAGAAACCTGACGTCTTTGACATTTGGGGTCTTTCAGCTCTGACTGATGAACCCTTCACCGTTCAGGCGAAAGTGATTCTGTAGGCCTGGCTGTGTGTAAATTGTCCTCGGCTCCCAGACAAACGCAGAGACAGAGCCAGAGGTGGCTAAAGGCAGAGACATTATCTATGCAGAATTCCCTTTATTTTGTGAGACCTTTCAGCAGGTGGGCACACTGGCTCAATAGCTTCCATTAATGGGGGATTCTCCGTTTATTCTAGCCGATCAAATGGTTCCAGGCTATACGAGAAATTGTTACACATTGTATCTCTTCAGATTCTTTTCTATAAAAGGTCACCGATGCATCGGCGAGCTAGCGGCTGCTTGCTTCTTCATTTTGTTCAGATATCGTGCTCTCGCAATGACTTTTTTTCACATATACATTTCATAAAATATATTTGCATTCAATTTTAGTTGTGTTTTGGAATCACATCTTACAGATGGTGGGCTGTCAATTTTCCCCCTTGTGAAGACGTAATAGCTACGTCTCCACTAAATTCACTGCCCGCCACTACATTTTGAAATATTTCAAATTTCCTACTGAATGAGATTGACCGAGAGTGTAAAAAATACTAGGGACAAAAAGTATATTTTATTTCCTTTGCATAAAACTGATGGAACCTGAGTCAGAAAAAAAAGTGACACCAGAGACAAGAGAAAAGAATCTCACTCGGAGGACACGTTTGTGTTCAGTTTCACTGCTCGTGTGTCCTTGAAAAGTCTCTGATATAATTTAAACGTGAATTTTTGCCCTCCATCTGCCTCAGTAGCCTTGGACTGTTTCTCAGTCCTGACAAGAAATTCGCACAAATCTGTTTATGTGTGTGTGTGTGTGTGTGTGAGAAAGGTGTGCTTAAAGCTAACATAAATGGCACACACATCACAGCTCAGTCTTCATCCTGAGAAGCATTTGCATGAATTTAAAAAATGTTTTTCATTCATTATGTTACAAACTGTCTGAGTCACATTAAAAGCAGCACAAAGTGGCAAAAAGTAAATAAAAGCTTATTTCTATGCAGATCGGTATATTTATGACATTTACCCACCAGTCTATTTACATTTAGACTCTAGAATGTAGATCAAGTTTTCATTGAACTGTAATAAAAAGGGCCCAGACACTTTTAAACTTAATTTAATTAAATTAATTATATTTAATTTAATTTAACTAAACTTAATTACTGGTAGATTTATTATTATGATTTTACTTTTTTTTGGTCTGCAACTGAAACTTGAACAATTATATTAAAACATGCACAACAGGTTTCTCTGAGACTCCAGGTGTGAGTGTGTGAATGAACGATGCGCGTGTGTGTATGTGGGTGTGTGTGTGTGTGTGTGTGTGTGTCTGCAGTTGATGACTCATCCAGGGTGTACCCCTCCTTCACCAAAGAGGTGGATGGATGGATGGATGGATTGAGCTGCTGACTTGGGATGCACTACATTTTTAAACCCAGAAATAGGTTTTTGTTTTTTGTTCCATTTGTTTTTCATGACACTTTACCTATAGTACTTGTTAAGAATGAAACAAACAGTTACAATATTGAAAAAAATGTATGAATAAAATGTGAAAGCAAACTACAGCCAAAATAGAACTAGATCCAACAAGCTAAAACTCAGTTTTCAGGAGAAACAAAAGATGCTATAACAACTAGGGAAAACCTTCGAACAGTAACAAACAAAACACACTAGATTCACCAGGTCAACTTTTTAGGAGTACAAACAAAAGATGTAGATTCACTCCGAACAAACTCCCAGGAGCAATAAAAAAGCCCAACAGGGTAACCAACAGGAGAGCTTGAAAATTGAGTGGCTGGAAACAATATTTCTGGCAAGAGGAACCTGGTTTGAAATATTTTTTTAGATGGTTTTTGGTGTGCCACAACCAATCCAAGAAACGAAACGCAACATAGCCACAAAACAGAAAACAACAATCTGGACAAAAAATAAACTCAAGTAAAACATGATACAGTACTGCTCAAAAATGAAATGTCCCCTTATTAAGAGCTTTGCGCACCTAAATGCACAAGAACCTAAAAATACATTCTTTCTGTTAAGTACAATAATGTTGCACTTTTTGCCCAGGGAAAGTTAAAAATTGCCAACCAGTGTACCCAAACATCTGGTTGTTTCAACTGTGATAAACTGTGGCTCAACCTAATGTAATGCCAGTCCTATCTCAAATTTTCTTCAAGACAAAGTATTCTTTGATGAGGTTGATAAGTAGAATGAAAAACTTAATGTTTTCTGGTGTAGTCTGTCGTTGGGTTTGTGTAAAACGAGCTAGATGTGGACTGGTTTTGTAACCTTGTTTTCCTGAAAAAAAGCTGG
>CAAE01014697.1:506888-517046 GCA_000180735.1 Tetraodon nigroviridis
CTTGCTTACTTTTTGAAATTCTAGGAGCTTGCCAAAGGGCTTACCAGCAAATCCCAGTGAACTCCAGATGTGTCAGGTAGCACACAGCGAGGAAACATTTCCCATCCCCTGTAAACATCTGTCAGACAAAAGTCGAAACCAGAGAGGAGCCCTGTGACCCTGTCAACAGATGATCTAAGGTGGCCGTACAATCCAATTTGAGCTCGCATTTTCCGTGTTTTGACATTACGACAATATTAACCATGTTTGATATTATTGTCAGTCTTGAGTTTTGTCACGTTTGAAACATGACTTCACATTTACAGACAACCAATGGGCGCGACAACCAACCAGGGCCATGTGTACATTCTCTAGTGTCTTCTCTCCTTTTTGTACTTTTTTTTAAAACAAATACCTGCACACACAATGGTGGCTACTGCCAAAAGCTGCATCTCTTCCTCCTCTTATTTTTCTTTGCTCAAAAGTGCTTGCTGTAATTAGTGACCCCCAGTCTTGTCTGTGGCTAGTCTATGACTAAAAAGTCTTATCAAAGTCCTTAGACGTAAGAGAATGTCAGATGACAGTCGTTTAAAGTTTTACCAAAGTTTTAACAAAGTCTTCTTGTGTATGAGGGGCTTTAGAAAGAGTAAAATAGCTCCACCAGTCAATTTTTCGGTCAGTTAGCCCTGTTTATTAAAAACTATACCTTGTGTGGAGCTGCCCGTGCTTATATGAATCAGTAAAATGTAGTATAGGACAAGCCCAGGATGTAGCCAAAATAACCATTCTTTTTTTATACCTGCTTTATCCACAATTGGGCCAGAAGGGTTACGCTGGAGTCTATCCCAGCTGTCAAGGGGCGAGGGTTGGATAGATTGCCAGCCTATCGCAGGGCTAACACAAAGACAGACAAGCATTCGCACTCACACACACACCCTATGATCAATTTAGACTGATCAATTCAATTTGACAAGCATTTCTTTGGACTGTGGGAGGAAACCAGAGTGCCCAGACAAAACCCACGCATGCACAAAGAGAACAGGCACACTCCACACAGAAAGGCCGGAGCCTAGATTCTAACCCCAAACCTTCCTGCTGTTAGGCGACGGTGCTAACCACCACCGTGCCTGCCTCATAATCAAAATATTCAGTGATTAAATCCTTGAGACTTAAATCAGTGTAATTCAAATTTCTGCCAATAATATTAAAACACTACATTAACAAAGAAAAAAAAAATGTGTGTGCTGTGTTTAGAAGATCGACTGGCTCTGATAGGGCAGTCACCGCTAGGCAGAGCCATGATCTGCCAGTGCCTTCAGAAACCCTCAGGAACATTTTGCCTTTCTTCCTTCTTCAGAGCATGTTTGATGGAAGTGGAAGTTGCTCGGTTTTAGCCCCAGGCTGGATCTCATATCTCCCCCTGCCGTGTTTGTGTTAATCTGTTGGATGTAAACACAGCGAGCAGGCTGTAACTTGGTGCCGCGCGCCTCGGCGTATCTGCTCTCTCCTCTGCAGTAGGCGGGATGGAGAGATGAAGTGGCTGGCCTGTGTCTGGCTCACTAAACAACCACAGGGCAGACAGAGCGCAGTAGAGGGACTGAGCCCTCGGTGTTGCCACCAGGGAAGGGCCCTGACAGATGGATGCAGCGAATGACTGCATGCTTAGCCAGTTGGAAAGACAACTTTAGCCCACACAGGCTGCCTTTGCATGTCACCTTCCATCTTCATCTCTTACACACGACCCAGAGGAAAGAAAAAGGAAACAGAATGTGTCTAAGCCTAATTTGTCAATGTTTTTATATGTATAGTTTATTAGAAAGTGGTTGTAAAAAATGTTATAAATAATAGTTCACCACCTGGCATATAGCTTTGGAATGGTACGAGATTTTCCAGGAACATTGCGAGATTGCTTTTGTTAGGCAGATCTATTGGAGCACAACACTCGTTTTGTGATTCCAGGGCCATCTTTTTCTGTTTTTCTAGCAAGATGAAAAAAAAAAAATCAAGCGTCAAAAATAGACTCGGACTTTTCCAAGCAATTACCGTAAATTCCGGACTATAAGCCGCTACTTTTTTCCCAAACTTTCAACCCTGCGGCTTATGCAATGATGCGGCTAATGTATGCATTTTTTCTAACGGCCGCCAGGGGCGCTCGAGCAGAAAAGGTAAGAGTGAGACCGGTGGAATATATGTGTCGAGGAAGATGCAAGTTTAACGTAACCTCGCGCTTTGTCCGTGAATAAAATTAGCATGAACAGACCCTCATCATGGAAAATGCAAGAAGAAATGCATATGACGCAGCTTTCAAGTTAAAAGCAGTCGAGCTGGCTTTCAGTGACTTTTACCGTTTTTTTTAACCAGCCCTGTTAGTGCTGTGCTACCGTATTCCTGCTGTGTTACTGCCGCGTCACAGGCACTGTTTGGAAAGAAAAGCTAAGGTATATTCTTAAAACTTTGAAAACTCTCTCTGTGTACCGTCTTTCTTTGTAAATATGTTTACATGTTTTAATGTGGGCATATGCGGCTTATATACAGGTGCGGCTTGTGTATGTACAAAATCGGTTTTCCTCTAAAAATGTAGTGGGTGCGGCTTATAATCAGGTGCGCTCTATAGTCCGGTTTTTACGGTATTACAATTGGATTCAATTCAGTTCAATTTATTTCAATTCAGTTCATTTCTTTTCAAATCAATTTAATTCAATTCAGTTCAATTTGCTTTTTTTCATTAATACAGCACAAAGTGCCTTACAGAGGGTTAAAACAACAGAAAAGAAAGTGAAATGCTCATTAAATGCTTTGACTTTAACTAAATAGACTGATTTAATGGGTGTATTCGTCAAAGAGGACAGCAGATCTGCCTTTCACGATCATGATGTACAGGTGTATCACAGAGTTGACATGAAATACCTGTGAGTATAAAGTGCTGTAGGCTTTATGATGTTATTTTATAACAGATGACAAACTCCACAGACAGTTTTGACACTTAAAGGCCAACATCTGCATCCGATATCCTCTCTGTTTTGGCTCTGAGGCAGGCCTTTGTTTTTTCTCAGTAGGCTCTTTATCCTGTATATTTTTTGTATTGATGTCATGGAAACATAGAGCCATGTTTTTTTTTTGGCTGCCGTTGCAAAGTTGTTGTCTTTTAATTATTGTATGTTTTTATTACTTTTGGCTTAGTTTTAAAAGCATTCCTGTTAGTAGCGTCTGTTTACGCTATAATTTAATGTCGCATTGATATTTTGCAAGCTTTCTTCTACTACTTGTTACTGTCATGTACCACAGTGTTTTGGCTCCAGAAGGTTCTTTTTGTCAACTAGCTTCTCAGAGTTTTACCTGGTGAACATGGAGAGCAAATAAGGAGAGCATATCAAAGAAAGGCAGCCATCTGTCTGCACAGGCAGCAAACAGCTGGCAGAGGAGATGCAAGATGTCTGAACAAAGACTGACAAGATGGAAGATGACAGGAAACATATTTCTCTTCCTTTCACCCGTTCCTGCAGAGGAGAAGGTTGACCATTAGGGCTCTGTGATGTCTCAGTCTCCAGATGCTGCTCCTCTTCTCTCCTCTTCTCTTCTCTTCTCTTATCTTAAAGTGACCATTATGGGCTCTGTGATGTCTCAGTCTCCAGATGCTGCTTCTCTTCTCTTCTCTTCTCTTCTCTTCTCTTGTGTTGGGTTTTATTTTCTTATCTTATCTTCTCTTCTCTTCTCTTCTCTTCCTCTTCCACCTTACTAAATCATTCCCTAGTTATTTTTATTTCCTTTTTTCCATTAACATTTTTTTTTAGCCTATATATTACATATTTCAATTATTTAGCATTTAATATTTTTTTTTCTACTTCAGCTTAATTATATACACATCTCTTTTCATTCCCTTAAATAAATCAACCAATTTAATTTAAGCACATTTTAGGTAACAATCGTAGGGCCCTTGTGTTAATTATTTTTTGCAGCATAATCCTTGTTTATCACCAAGCCTTCTTCTTTCTTTTTATTCTATTCCCCTCTGAGCATTTCCCCCTCTGCTCTGCTAATTTGAATAGAAAACACAATTGTAAATAGCATTATGTGCTCGCTGTAACCACCGAGGCCATTTTCTTCAGACATCAGGCTGTTAAAAAAAGCAATTGAAAGAAGTGAGTTTTTATCTACTCTCTTAAGCTACTGCCTACCTAGTTTAGTCACTGTATAGTTGTTGCATAGCTGCTTCTGTAATTACTTTTGTGCGATGGTCATGGAAATAGAAATAAACATTTATTTAAATGGACACTTTGAGGATAGGAACATTAAACTGCTGCGTTCCACTCATCGTTCAGCTCTCCTTCTGCTACATTGCACCCTAAGGCCACCCTGAAATAAAACATGGTTTGGATTTGTATCTCAACGGATCAGACGGTTGGGCGGTGAACCTTTATCTGCCTACAATCTTTTATTAATTGCCCCAGCGCTTAGACCTCAACTTTCCCCGTAATCATTTATGCATGCGTGGAATAACGTATTTACATGTTCTTCGTGCATTTTGCATGAGCTGAGAGAAGGGTAACGGAGAGCCCTCAACCCCCAGGTCCTAGTTTCTTGTGCCGGGTGTGTGCAAATGTGCATGTGCGCGAGCTGATTATGTTGCATCCAACCTGAAAAAATATACAAAGTCCTTGGTCTGCAGGTGGTCTAATTTATCTACCCTAAACATTTCCTGCATTCCATGAGAGGGCAACAAAATGTTTGTCCTGGGTCTTTTCCTTAATCTTTTTATCACAATTGGAGGAAAAAAATAGCGTTAGATAAGCCGAAACTGACACGAACTAAAAGCTGTGAGTCATGTGTTCTGGGAAAGCAGGATGGGAGATAGAATAGTGCGAAAGCATCCAGCTTTTTTACTATTATTCTCTAACTCAATCATTCTCAGTCATGGGGCCCACCCTTTGGCCACGATAGCCATGTACTGGGCTGCGAAAAACCTTCTGGTTCTGTGCCTTCCGCGGGACATTGTTAATGTTGATTTGTGTGTGCTAAATTGTCATATTCATTAGCAGGATATCAGGCAAGAATTGCGCTTTATTTAATGTAGAGTTTATTTATTTTTAAACCTTAAATTTATTTATTGTATTATTACAAAATTTTATATTTTTCAACATTTTTGTATTTCAAATTTTGATAATATCGACATTAACCTTTATCTTTGTTCTTGTGTTTACTTGATTTGTTATATTTGCTTTCTTGTTCAGTGTTGTTGAATATGCAGGTTTACATGAACCCTAATTCTATGCCAATCAATGCAGGGTTAGGGTTAGGGTTAGGGTTAGACTCAGATCAATTGAAATGTTAATATTTAAATTGTCCCCGGGCCACTTTGTACTGGGAAAATTGGGCCTAGAGGTCAAAAAGGTTGAGAATCCCTCCTCTAACTGTATCTGAGTTTAGCTTTAGTTGCCACTGTGTTGTTGTTTGTGTTGTTTAGGACCCAAACGCAGATACGAAGAGGCACTCTACAGAACAAAAAAAACCTTTATTGGGTGGGCAAACAGACAAACGGAAAGCTCTTCTAAAGAAGACAAAAACGGTGCTAAAAACAAGAGGGATAATCTTCTTCGGGAGGCTCTGCAGCGGGGTGTCAAAGACTCGGGTTTGTTCGGGAGCGTGGCTTTCACAGTGGCGTAAACACAATGATCTAGCAACCGGGGACCGGCTGGTCGCCTCCCTAAATCGGCTGCTGATGAGCTGATCAGCGTCAGGTGTGCCGCCGCTGCTGTTGCTGGATCCTGGGGACCCGCGTCCTCTGCCAGGAAAACAAAGAACAGACAAAACAGAACCCAGGAGGGGTCATATCAGTTCTTATTTTCTATGATTTTTACACTTCTCCACGGTGACGTCACAGTTAAAACTTGTACAATACTTACATGGCGATCTTAACTTGTGACGTTGGAAAAGGATGGCTAAACAAGTGTTGTTCTGGTTTTCCCAAAAGGTAAACAAGGAAAACACCGGCCCACACTTAATGGTCGCATTAAAAACCCTACAAGAGCAAAGCCCAGAAAAACACCTGACACAAAGAAGGCCTTAAAGTTTTCCAGTGGATTGTGCAGTAGGATTTGTGCATAGTTTGTGTTACATTATAGTAAGTTGACCTTGCTAATTTGACACTCATTTCTAAAAGCAGAGTCAACATGCTGTTTTTGTTCATCTGTGTTGTGTTGCAATTGTTCGAGTCTTCTTCTGATGCGCCTCCCGCAGGGGGAACTGCAGACAGGGAAAGGAAAGCTGCTGCTGCCGCCACGGCTGTTGTTATGATGCTCCGACTATGCTGCTTCACAGGATTACAGACAACAATGAGGCTCTCGCTGCAGCCCTGATTGCAATCATTTTTAATGTTCATATACTCCCTGCGTGATGAGGCATCGTCTGGAGGGTCTCTATTCTTGCAAATCACTGCCGCTTGTCTGGTTTTTTTTCCTCTCTTAAAAAAAAAAACAAAAAACCCCCCCAAAAAAAACAATCATATGAAATTGCTGCAATTAGCCCACAGCTACAAGTAGCCTAAGAGAGAGGCAGAGGGGAGGAGGAAGAGTTATGAGATTAGAGTCAGTGTACCTTTGCAGTGTCTGCTCCTTTTTTTTTTACATGGAAATTTCAAGAGGGGCTTTTTTTGCTCATCAGTTTTTAGCCTTGAAAGATATAAAGATTCATTGTGTGTTTTTTAATTATAGTTGTATGGGAATCTTTGAACTAATTATCAATCCTGCCCGGAGGCTAAAATCAGAGATAGACACTCTCACCCCATACATGCACTGCATTCATCCTACTGAATCTGGAATCTAACAAAAGAAATAAATAAACATTTTCTTTTTTTAAAATAGTGCTGGGGCCATATTTAACCTTTTAATGAGCGTGCCCTTAGTGGACTTATCTTTTTGGACTATATCAACTGAAGTCTTTAGCAAATCATTTATTGCTTCCAAAAAAAATCGTTTCTGGACTGGACTTTATTTCATTTGAGCTTTATTCAAGTTTCCATGAGCAGAGAGAACAACGTTCCCCAAATCCCGATGGGCCAATATTTGTGACTGCTTGTCTTTTCTTTTTTTTCTTTTTTAAATCATGTAACTTCAGCTAATCAAAAATGATGGCATTTTATTGTATTTTCTTTGTTATTACAATGCATAAGAACAATATTTTGTGTTGTAGTTTGGGAGGTGTGACTTTTTTTTTTTTACTTATCATGTAGCACCACCCACAGGTCAGTGGAAGACTTGACAGGCTGGTGAGCAACCCATGAGAGAATGACAGACAAAAAAAAAAAGCTTTGGAAGAGTGAAGGCGGCGGTGGAAACTTCAGAAATGTATCAGCTAAATCCCTCGTCTTGAGCAAACAGAAAGCCTTGCATCACAACTGCTTCTTGTGGGACAGAGAAAGAGAGTGCAGCGTGCTCGAGAGCAGCCAGCAGACGCACTCGGATTCATTCTTTGTTGTGAATTATTTAGATCTGTGTTTAAAAGGCACTCAGGGGACTTCTCAACAATGGTGCTGCTAAAGCTTGTGCTTGGCACTGTCTGGCCTAGCAAAGCTCACCATCCTTTCATTAAGAACAGTTCGTACGGAGGACTGTGACTGAAAGAGTCATCATGGAAAAGAAAGACAAAGAGGAATTTCTGATTAAAAAGCTTGGTTGAAAGCAGGCTCTTGAAAGCAGGCAATGCTTTTCCTCACTTTGCGCTCTCTCTTGTGTGACACTACCAGAAAGTAAAAGCGAAAAAAGTTCCCTCTGTTTGTGCTTTAAGATCGAGAACTTCATGTCGTTTTCAGTTGCATTGTTTTTTTTTTCTAGGACGACTCTTTAATTGAAAGGAAAAAAAGAGGTGTTTGGGTAAAATAGGCAGCAGTGATTTCGGGTGACTGATTTGAGACATAAGCAACATTTCAGTGGATCTCACAAATACACAAAAAGCGCACTGGAACACAGTCTAAGATAAAACAATGGCATGAAGCAGTGAGATGAATAATAAATAAAACTATCCATACAACTAAAACTGCTGGCTAGTAAGAAGGTCAGTTTGGTTGTATGTACTGTTTTTAAATCTTTTCATGTATTTATGCCTCTGGTTGCCACCCAAACAGAACTTTCTTTGAGGGAATAGGGCAGAGTGTAAGAAATGCGTTTTAACCCCCCCCCCCAAAAAAACAGAATGATTCTAAAAAGTCAACAGACATTAAAAAATTGTGTTAATTTCAAATACTTACATCACTTACAATTGTATATAATAAAAATATTCTCATTTCAAAAGCAAATTGTCATTCTGGGGCCACACGGTGGTGCAGCTGTTAGTGCTGGTTGGAACAAAAACCGGCAGCCACACAACCCTTTGTGGAATAGTTTGGGCACCCCTGCTCTAAGTTGTCCCTAGTGTGTACATGGTGTGTGTCCTGCAACAGACTGGCGACCTGTCCAGGGTGTAATCTCCTGCCTTTTGCCTTCAGGTAGCTGGAGCTAGGCAATACCACAGGGTATGAAGTCGGTAGGAAGATGAATGAATGAATTATGAGTCTGCAACTTAACTGGCAACCCTAGTATTTTAAATGTGATTGCAGTACTCGTTCTGGCCAAAAACGTCCATCCTGCTCGTGGAAGTCATTGTTGAAATCGCCTAAAACCCGAACTAGAGAGTCTGGATGTGAGTTCTCAATTTGTGTGACACAGGCAGAGAGCTGCTAAAAGGCAGCTTTAGCCCCAGCTTGAAGAGCGACGTTAACAGCAGTCGGAATGAAAGACGCAGATGACTTTAGTGGCTCCGCCGTGTGACTTACTCAAAATGAAGTGAAAGCCATCTACTGTGATGCTGAATCGCTAACTTTAGCATCCAGCCACGTCTCTAAAAAACAGAGAACTGCCTCTTTTGTAAAAGCTAACAACATGGCCAGTTTGTCTAGCTTTTTTGCCAATAACTAATAGTTAAAGAGTTCTATACTAGGAAGGGTGACACCGCCGGCTTGCTATAACTACAACAGAGGGCAGGTCACATGTCAGCTTCAAAATCCATCTTTAAATTGAATTCCACGTACCTATCAGTCAACCACTCTTTTCACAGCAGCTTCCAAACAACTACCAACTTTGCTTCTCATCTTATCAGTCTGCATAAGAGCTCAGAGCTTGTGTTGCCAGATTTCCAGAATTTTATTGTTTTATTTTGTTTTTATAGGCACAGACCTGTTCACTACTCCTGTTGCACATTGCTTTGGCAGGATAACTGAGTATGCATGTACCTCAGCCAGCACTAGGTGACTTTGATTCATGATTCCGGTGCTCAGCAGCGCTTAGAGTGCTACAAACTGTGTAATTATCGGGCATTTGACAAATCTATTGCGATAGGGAGCCACAGGAATGCAAAGTAACGCCCACAACACCTTCTCCAGTATTCCTTTGATTGGACCTTTGTGGATCTTTGAAACATGTCTGTCATCATCAAGTCATCGACTGAGAATCCATTTTCACCTTGCGGACTCTGAATGGATTAGCATTCATTTTTAATAATTTTCCTGTGTTTTATCACGAAATTTAAAACTTTAAAAGTTACAAAATTTTTTGGCCATATTTTTAAAAACATGGAGAATAAAAAGTATACTCCCTTTGTTTTGCTTCTTTTTTTTTTCTTTTCTTTTTTTTTTTAGCCACCACGGGTAAGCTGAGCACAAAAAGGAGAGAAAAGGCTTGGGATCGTTCGTGGTTTTTGTGAATAGCGCAGTAGGAGTCTTGGAAGTTGCTGTGCATGCAACGGATCAGCGAAGCCCCGGGAAAAAAAAAAGAAACAACAAAAAAAACAGTCATGCTGTGAAGGAGATGGCTTTTCTCTGTGACAGTCTGAGTGTGAGCCACGGGTCTAGAAACAAAATGAGTGGAAGGAGGGGCGCAGCTTTTAGAGAATTGCTAGGCATGTCCGCTGCCGTGGGACCTCTGTGGGAGGGATCCCACCAGGACCACATGCTCATGTATTACTTTCTATATGAGGGTTATTGAGTTTCCAATTACAGCGCCGGTCCTCCTGTCATGGCATCTCCCTTCTTATCACACTGACCTTGCCGACAGTGAAGCAGACCGATCCCTCTTGACTGGATTGGTTTGTAGTCCTTATTGCCACTGACATTGTATTAGGTAGTCAGACAAGACCCTGCAACAGCATCATTAG
>CAAE01014699.1:3638-27940 GCA_000180735.1 Tetraodon nigroviridis
TGTACACCTGCCCTGGTGAAACTGTGGGTATGTTTTGGTTTTTGTTTGTGGAAAGAATGGAGGACAGCATTGTAAGTGGGTGAAAGATGGTGTCTGAGACCACCACCTCTGTTCAAAGATTTGCACTGTACTGCACTTTATTCTGACATATCTGTCTGCACCTTATTCTGACATATACTGCACTCTACTCCACTTTACTCCACCCTACTCCACCCCTCATTCCTGCCTGTCTATGTACGCGTCCTGTTGCATGTTGTGTTGACCCATGTTGTCTCTGTGTAGCCCTGTTGTCCTTTCTGTGCCTCTTTTGTGTTGTCCTACCAGCACCAAGTCCTGGAGAAACGTTGTTTCGTTTTCAATATGTATCGCACCAGCTAGATATGTTCGAAAATGACAATAAAGCTCACTTGACTTGACTTGACTTGAGATGGTTTTTCCATCTCAACATGGATGGCTTCTTTGACGCCTCTTTCGAACCAGCGGTCTTCTCTTGCCAGCACCCGCACTTGGTTGTCCTCAAAGGAATGTCCACTTTCTTTGAGATGTAAGTGGACGGCTGAGTCCTGCCCTGACGTGGTGGCCCGTCTGTGTTGGGCCATCCGTTTGTGGAGTGGCTGTTTTGTTTCCCCAATGTACAGATCCTTGCATTCCTGCTGGCACTGTACAGCATAAACAACATTGCTTTGTTTATGTCTTGGTGTCTTGTCTTTGGGGTGGACCAGTTTCTGCCTTAGGGTGTTGGAGGGTTTGAATTGCACTGGAATGTTGTGCTTTTGGAAGATCCTCCTGAATTTTTCCGAAACTCCAGCCATGTAGGGGATGGAGACGCTGTGACGTTTGTCCTTCTCCTCTTCATTGCTGGGGTCTCGTTTCTTTTGGGTCTCCATCCCCGAAACGTTTTCCAAAAAGAAAATTGAAACGTCCAGATGAACACAGAATCTTTTCTCGGACTCCAGAAAGATGCAACATTTTTGTATGTGCATGTATGTGTGGGAAGAAGAACTCAGAAAAGAAAAACTCGTACTGTAATACCACATGGTTCCCGGTGGGTACGGTGTGTTATTGTAAAAAGATTGGGGGGGGGCTGTTATTCTTAAAATGACCAACGCGGTCAGTTGTTGTAGTTCCTCAAATGGCCGCAGGGAGGCAGTCCTAAGAGATGTGGTCGGCTCTTCTTCTGTGGTTCTTTGCGTCATTTCCGCTTCTCCTCAATACATCGTGAACGGGAGGTTCGAAACAGGTACTATATTGGGCTTTGTTTATCTTTTTAAAAGATTATTTATTTTTTCAAACATGGTCACTGATGAAATGGTGTCTTAGTTAGGTCTGAGGCATAGCGACATGCAGTTAAAACTTGCGACAGACTTTACAACATCTTGAATTAGCGAAACTCGTTCTTTTTACAACAGCGTCAGACTTGTTTGGACGTCTTGTGTAGTCAGTAAAACAAAGTTTTCCCATGCAAGTGTTGCACAGCCGCAGAATTTCAAGTCTATTTCAGCTTGCCCTTTCAAATGTATTCACGAAATAATCGGGGCTTTAGTGTCAGACAAAATGGACACTGGATAAGCACACAGTAGTTTTTAATCCATCAACACTGCACAGTGCAAAACAGTGTAAGCATCAGCATATTCCAGTAGAAGGCTGGTATTTCCCAGAGACAGTTCCATGACCTCTGTGGCTGGATCTGGTGCCGGCTGGACCGTACTTTATACGGTGTGAGCTGATGGAGTCCTGGTGGATCTTCTCCCAGACCTTTAACAGCATCAGCGAGTGTTTATCAATAAAGAGGCTCAGAACACCATTATTCGGTGTTGTAATTGTGTTTTTTGAATGCTCTCGTTCCTCTCAGGCACGATGGCTGGTCTGGAGCAGTGGGTGAACGACCGTCTTCACGACATCCTTGGACTGAGCCACAAATATGTGTCTCAATTCATGATCTGCACGGCGCAGAAAGCGTCCAGTTCTCAGGACCTCGTGGCTCGGTTAGAGCAGACGGGCACCGTCGAACATCGACCAAAATGTGATTGACTTCGCACAGGAGCTTTTCGATAAGGTAGCACTGTTCCTAATTCCGTTTTGAGTCGTAGAGCAACGCTGTTTTACCTGTTAGGGTGCGTCAGACCTGCAATTTGGGAAGTTCTGATGAGAAAGAACTTTCAGAATCTCACTCCTGTGTTAAAGGTTCCTCGCAAACAGGTAATTGAGAAACCGTCCCGGGCCATGGAGCGCGAACCCTCGAAATGGAACGGAATTTCCGTTTGTACACGCTGGTTGAGAGCGACAGAGTTGAGGATGCTGGACGGGACCAGAGAGAAGAAAGGAAGAAAGACAGAGAGAAGAAGAGAAAGCTTATCAGACAAAAGAAAGAGAGCGAGTCCTCGAGTGACAACGAAGCTCCTAAAAGGTGAGGTTTTGTTTTTTTTTTATTGTCCAACAGAGTATTGACAGATTGTTTGCGGTGTTGGTAGCCTGGGAAGGTTGAACCTTTGGAGGTTTTCATTCCTGGATGCTCAAACATTTGGAGGATGTCACATTCTCCTCATATCAAGTTCTATTTGCCTGTAAATGTGAATTCCCCAAAATACGGTTGTAATGGAACCTGTGTTTGGTGGAATTGATGCTCTAATTTGATGGATATTCTTTTGTTTCAATTTAGGAACTATTCAGAACGGAACGACAAGGGGGATTCCGCAAAAGAGGAGGATGAAGAGGAAGAGTGGGAGAAGGAAGAAAGAGAGCGGCAGCAGGACATTGAAGAGAGAGACGCTTTTGCCGAAAGAGTGAAGCAGAAAGACAAGGACAAGACTCGCCACATAGCGGAGAGGACTGACAAGAAGGTGGGACACGAAGAGAAGACCTGTGATGAAGGGATTTCACACATCTACAGGCCATGCCGACTGTCACATGCTCCTGTTGTCATGTCTTCTAGGCTTACGAGGAAGCCCAGAAGAGGTTAAAGATGGCCGAAGATGATCAGAGGAAAATAGTAGGTGCTCCGGGTTGTGATGTTTGGCCTGAGGAACTCCTTAGGAGCGCCTCATACGGGCACCAAAACGTGCAGCTCACTCTGGAATGGCGAAAAACACTGCTTGTTATACTGGAGTCGCGACCACGTGGCCTGTGGCGGCTCTGGTCGCTCATCCCAGGCACGGAGCGAGCGGAGAAACCCGAACGGCTGAAGGCGCCGGACGAGATTCTGACTGGTTGTGTACCGCTTTCTGTTTCAGCTGCCGGAGTTGAGGAAGCGCTCTCGCAGGGACTATCTGAAGAAGAGGGAAGCAGAGAAGTTGGAGGACTTGGAAGCAGAGATTAAGGACGAGGAGTACCTTTTTTCTACAGAGGAGCTGACCGAGAGGGAGAGAAAGGAGTTGCTTTACAAACGCACCCTTAGAGACCTGGCAAAAGATTACAAAAAGGCGGGCGCCAAGGAAGAAGAAGAGAGGAAGAACCGGTATTATATGCCAGAAGAGACGCGGAGGAAGGTAAGAATGACCTCCTGCCATCTACCTACATTTCTTCATCGTGGAGTGTTTGACTTTCTAAAAAGTCCTTTCTTCCTCCTCTCTCCATGTGTTTGCTCCCAGGAGGTTCCCCAGAAGGATCTGGAGCTGGAGGAAACTCCCATGGAGCTGGGAGGAGAGCAAGGCCGCTGGGAGGAGGAGAGGCTGAAGACGGCCTCTCTTAGCTTCGGCGCTAAGAAGGAGCGAGAGCAGGGAATGAGGCGCGACAGGAGAAGTACCAGCTTCTCCTCGAAGAAGACGAGATGATTGAATTTGTCAGCACGGCCATTACCATGAAAGGAACGCTGACGGAAAAGGTGGCTGGTCCGCTCTTTCATCATCTGCAGTTGTGGTTTGGTGCAGATACGTCACTGTTTTTTTATTATTTATTGTTGTTCACAGCTGGAAGGAATTGAAAGATCTTGTAGCAGTAAAACATGAATAGTGATGTAGGTTAATGTGGAGGCGTTTGTTTTTCCCCCCGTTGTGACCAGGATCAGGATGCCCCGGCTCTGTCCCAGGCAGAGCTGAAGAAACAGTCCATGCAGGAGGTGCGGCGCAGCCTTCCCATCTTCCCCTACAGAGAGGACCTGCTGTCGGCCATCGGCGAGCACCAGATCCTGGTCATTGAGGGAGAAACGGGCTCTGGAAAGACCACCCAAATCCCACAGTATCTCTTTGAGCAGGTGAATGCAGAGTCACACAGGATACCGATAATTAGCCCCCAAATGAAGGTCAGAGGTTAGCTAAAAATCCTGCTTGATGGACTATTGACTGGGAAAATATTGTAAAGAGTCTGTAAACTGGTCCAACCAGAGATGGATGTTGAAGCTCCAAATGATGTTTGGCCCCGCCTTCTTGAGAGGACATGTTAGCATGCTAGCTGAAGGGGGGGCCTTTTTCTAACCAACCAAGCTGACAGCCCTCTTAGAGAAATGATTGTAGCCTCTGCAGGCCGCACTAATTAGTTTGTCGGGCCACGTGTGGCCCTCGCCCCTCAGTTTGACCACCTCTGGTTTAACTTCAAACTTAAACTCCAAGTCTGGGTGAAGCATAATTAGACATTTCTTTGTTAAATGTTTAAAAGACATTATCTTTGGTTGTATAAATTGCTATAGCAACTTATGCACTGTATAAAAACAAGAGCACCATTAACAGGAACGTCTTCCTTTGGAAAGATTTATAGTCGGAGTGCTTTCATGTACGACACACTTTCCAAGACACAACTGTTATTCGTAGCTGGTAGGTCAAACCTGTAAGTCAAGACAACTGTTTGCTAACTTAAAGAACTGTTTATCTGCTTTTTTAACCCATTTTTCCGTCAGGGCTACACGAGAGATGGTAAAAAGATCGGCTGTACACAGCCTCGCCGAGTGGCAGCCATGTCGGTGGCAGCCAGAGTGGCTCAGGAAATGAGCGTCAAGCTCGGGAACGAGGTGAGCCGTTGGACCAAAGCCACCCAAAGTTCATACGCCATGGTTAACGAGCGTACGCATGGTTGGCGTAACGAGCCTCGTTGCCTCCTTCAGGTCGGTTACAGTATTCGTTTTGAGGACTGCACTTCCGAAAGGACGGTGCTCAAGTACATGACCGACGGGATGCTGCTCAGAGAGTTCCTGACGGAGCCCGACCTGGCGAGCTACAGGTGAGGCCGCGGAGGCGTTCTTCCCCTCTGTCCGACGTTGGTCGTAAGGCTGCGGGCGGCGTCCTCACCGCCAGCACGCGTGTGTCTCCAGTGTGATCATCATCGATGAGGCCCACGAGCGAACGCTCCACACCGACATCCTCTTCGGGCTCATCAAAGACATCGCCAGGTTCAGAGCCGACCTGAAGGTGCTGGTGGCCAGCGCCACTCTGGACACCGAGCGCTTCTCCCGTTTCTTCGACGACGCACCCGTCTTCAGGATCCCGGGCAGGAGGTTCCCCGTTGATATCTTCTACACAAAAGTATGAAGGTGTCGAGCACTACAGGGTAGACGGCTGCTGTCGAAGCCTCCGCTCTGACGGCGGTGTCCATGTTTCTGTTTGCTTTTCCGCCGGCAAGGCTCCAGAAGCCGATTACCTGGAAGCCTGCGTGGTGTCTGTGCTCCAGATCCACGTCACCCAGCCCACCGGGGACATCCTGGTGTTTCTCACCGGGCAGGTGAGCTCTGTTACCCCACGGGTGGCAACAGTCGCCAGGTTCCAGCTGGTGTTTGCTGTGCTTTGGAATAGATGCATCGGTAACGTGTCATATTACGATGGTATGATATGATTTATCACACTGACAGAATGACAGATAAGGGCCTTATTAGGGTTTCTGTGGTCTAATAAACACAGAATAGTGTTGATAAGCATCTTATAAAAGCCTTGTTGGTGCTTATTCCAAGAACCATAATATAAAGTCTTACCGATGCTTTTAAATGAGGCGGATGCAACTTTGCTCATTTAAAAGAATCTTGCAAAATTGAACAAAACTTGAATAATTCCCATGTTGGGCTTGAAGAATCGTTTTTAGGAGCAATAATAGAAAATATTCCTTGTGAGGAATTTTTGCAACACTGGCAGGGGTGTGCAAACTTTATTTAGAATTGGACAAATTTGATGTCAAACTTGATGCTTTTGTTAAGAAAAACTTAAATTGGGTAAGCGTGAATTCACTGTAGGCCGTTGAGCTTTTCGGGCGTTTATTTTTTGTGCAGTGTCGTGGTTTAGTGTTGAAATTTCATCAGCGTTTCCCCCTTTTCAGGAGGAAATCGAGGCGTGTTGTGAGATGCTCCAGGATCGGTGCAGGAGGCTGGGCTCAAAGATCGCCGAGCTGGTCATCCTTCCCATCTACGCCAACCTGCCGTCTGACATGCAGGCAAAGATCTTCACCCCAACCCCACCTGGAGCTCGCAAAGTGAGATCCACACGTTTCTGTGCAAGACAGACAGCTGCTTTCTGTGCAAGCAGAATTTAATAGTTAATAGTCTGCTGCCTGTGTCGTTTCCTTGTTCACCACCAGGTGTCGCTGCAAACGCTAATTTAATGGAGAGTATGAGAAGGTTTATATGTTTAAATTTCTCACCTGTTTTCTGTTCTGCTCTATTAGGTGGTGGTGGCCACCAATATAGCAGAAACCTCCCTGACCATAGACGGCATCATTTACGTGATTGACCCCGGCTTCTGCAAGCAGAAGAGCTATAACGCTAGAACGGGCATGGAGTCGCTCATCGTCACCCCCTGCTCAAGGGTACGGCACGGTGTGGGGGGAACGTACGTCCTTTAAGGACCTAAGTCAGCGAAGCATTCCCAACTGATAGATCCCAGCGTTTGGTACACAGAAACAAGCTTCCGGTCTGTGTAAATACCGACCAGTAGACGGCGCATTTCTGCAGAAAGGGTGGTTCTTCCTCAGCCTCTTTGGACGCTTTCATCTTTTATTTTGCTGTGTTATTTGTTCTGCACTTTATGAAAATTGTGTTGTTGTTCCACTGCCAGGCTTCCGCCAACCAGCGAGCGGGCCGTGCAGGCAGGGTGGCTGCTGGGAAGTGCTTCCGGCTGTACACGGCCTGGGCTTTCAAACACGAGATGGAGGAAACAACTGTGCCCGAGATTCAGAGGACCAACCTGGGGAACGTGGTCCTGCTGCTGAAGAGCTTAGGTACAAAGCGGCAGAACCTTTTTCCCCATTTGATGACGTTTCTGTCAAGGTTTGACATGTTGTCGTTGAACCGATCGCACCATCGTTCTTCCTGACTTTTCCAGGCATTAATGACCTTGTTCACTTTGACTTCATGGACCCACCGCCTCACGAGACTCTGGTGTTGGCTCTGGAGCAGCTGTATGCTTTAGGAGCTCTGAACCACCTGGGAGAGCTCACCAAGGTCTGACCTCTGGAACGGTTCCACGGGCGAACCAGGGAACCGGCCTCTTTGTGACCCTTTCTCTCTGTTACCTTCAGCTTGGTCGCAGGATGGCCGAGCTTCCAGTGGACCCCATGCTGAGCAAGATGATCCTGGCCTCTGAGCAGTAAGTCCACCCAGCGCCGAATGGAGCACATGCTCTCACAACGAGCCAGTTTGTGATGCTTTGTAGTAACATTCCCCTTTTCTCCAGGTACAAATGCTCAAACGAAGTGCTGACCATCGCAGCCATGCTGTCTGTGAACAACTCCATCTTCTACCGACCCAAAGACAAAGTTGTGCACGCCGACAATGCCAGGATGAACTTTGTGGTGCCGGGCGGGGACCACCTGGTGCTGCTGAATGTCTACAATCAGGTAGGAGCCCAGGTTCACTCAACAAGACTAGTTTAGCCTCAAAGGTGCATTTCAAGGACGTATGATAGAGCTACGACGCTCTAGTGCCCCTGAAAGCGCGAATCGCTTGTACACGGACGAGGGTTTGTCAGCTCACCATGTTTTTGTCCTCCAGTGGGTGGAGAGCGGATATTCAACTCAGTGGTGCTATGAGAACTTCATTCAGTTCCGCTCCATGAGGAGAGCCCGGGATGTCAGGGACCAGCTGGAGGGGCTGATGGACCGTATCGAGGTGGAGGTGGTCAGTTCCCAGGGGGACAACGTGCCCATTCGCAAGGTGAGCGGTGCAAAAACCATGTCGATGGCGTCGTCGTTGTCCATCTGTGATCCCTTGTGGAGTCATGGTGATAATTCCGTCAGTCACCTGCTGGTGTGTGTCAGAATGACACAACAGACTCCACCTAGTCAGGCTTTCGTCAGGACTTAACAGTTTCCACCGGTTAAAAGCCGGTCAGGAGGTTGCGTTAGCACGGTGTCTGCTGACAGATCCCATAGCAACCAGGGAACGTTTCGGGAAGGTTCCTGGCATCTACCATCACCTTTTCCCCCTAGCCGAACACGCCCATGTCCAGCAGCAACACTAAAAAAGCTGAGGATTATTTGTATTTTGTCTTTGCGCCGGATCCACCTGCAAGGACGCGTCTCCCTGTGCTCGACACCCACGGTCACCGTTTCTTTCCTGCTTCCTTCCAACCCTCCAGGCCGTCACCGCCGGTTATTTCTACCACACGGCCCGACTCAGTAAGGGCGGCTACAAAACAGTGAAGCACCAGCAGACGGTGTTCGTGCACCCCAACAGCTCGCTCTTCGAAGAGCTGCCGCGCTGGATCATCTACCACGAGCTGGTCTTCACCACCAAAGAGTTCATGCGCCAGGTACGGAAGACCACGCCGGGCGTTTGCTCTCCCTCACAGGTCCCCGACATCCATCGCCGGATGCTGGAATGTGTTTGAGCGTCTTCCCGCAAGGAAGCAACTAAATCGAGCGCTCCTTCTGCGAGTCCACAGTCCACCAGGGAAGCGCGGGATGAGGAAGCGTGCTGCATATTCCTGGACTGCGATGATAAGCGGAGGGCTCGAACTGCTGCCAGGACGCACGTTTTACTGTCTCTGGCTGGCTCTCCGCAGGTGATCGAGATCGAGAGCGGCTGGCTGCTGGAGGTGGCTCCTCACTACTACAAGAGCAAAGAGCTGGAGGACAACAGCAGCAAGAAGATGCCCCGCAAGCAGGGCAAGGCAAGAGAAGAGCTGGGCTGACGGGGGCCCGGCGCCGTTGTGCTTGTACAAACTTTACATAGCAAAAGTCAAACCTTCCCAATGCACGTTTATTTACGTGAATCTGTTGTGGTAATAAAACTGATGACACTGGTAAAAGAGGCGCTTGGCATTCTCTAAAAGGGGGCGGATCTGATGTTCCTGGCTGACGGAGGACAAACCAAATCTTTGAGTCCGGTTTCATCGTCTCTGTTCTGTCTCCCTCTTCTTCTCTTTCACCCAGCCAGCCGTTAGCAGGATGGCTCCTCCTTGCTAGCCTGGCCCTGCTCAAGGTTTCTCCCTGTTAGACGGGAGTTTTTCCTTGCCGCTGTGCTGACCCGGGGGTTCCGGCTCTGGGTTTCTGCCTCTGTGAAGCACCTAGAGACAACTGTGATTGTAAACAGCTATAGAAATAAACAAACTGAGCTTGTTGATGGCAGGTCACCGGGTTTAACGGCCCCCGCTCTAACCCATAAACCGCCTCCTGGGGGGGTGTGGGTGTGGACAGAAGCTAAAGAAACGCAAGCGCTTCGGGTGGAACGTCGCCGCAACAACAATTCCTGTTCCCAAATCAAGGAAATGGTGTTTCTGGGGGTTGGAAAGTGTTGACCCTTAAACCACCACGTCAGCTGGGCTGGTGTTAGGCCCCGTGAACTCTCCTCTCACACTTCTGCTCTTCTTAGCTCAGGAACGAATGATACATTCTCTTTTCTTGTTTTCGGGTGTTTTGAAGTGGGAGGGCGTTTTCCTGGGGCCTCGCTGGCGCAGGCGTACGGTAAGTTGGCCGACTCCTCGCACGTGCAGGCTCCTTGTTTGTTTTTCTGCAGCAGTAACTTTTTACAACCTGTTGTTTGGTCTGCCTGTCAAGCATCGGTCATAACTGTTATTACCCATCAGGGTTCTATAAGTTCAAGTAACTCACCAATGACACTGATAAAAGGCTGCCAAAGGGATACTAGAGTAGGAATTTTAAAAAGAGAGATTCAAGTCTTCAACTTATCTGTCAAATGAAAAGTTTAGAATCTGTGTAAAGAGTCAAAACAAGTGTAATTACCACTGTGGTAGTTTCGTATGAATTTGAATGACCTTCTAATTATTGTTTTTCAGTTAATTACTAGCCCTTATTAGAAGCTTCCGTTTATCCTAATTTCCAGAATCCCAGCTGGTGCCAGACTGGATTCGTCCTTACAAGAAGCTCCCAGGTGTGTGTTAGTGTTGTTGTTGTGGGCTGTTGTAATTTGCAGCCATACACACAACCTGGAAGTCTTTTACGGCTTCGGGGAACTGTAGATGTTCGTGTTGATGCCGATCCTCTTCGCTGGCCAAGCTAATGCTAATAAAAAAAAAAAAAAAAAACAGAAGCGGATCACTTCAAAGATGTGTGTGAGCGCCCTCAGCCTCTGGTTTACACTAGGTCAACATGTGACTCTGGTTCACACATCTGAAATCTGGGTGGGAGGGGTTAGGTGGCCCTACTGGTCTAACTGGAAGTGTCGGAGTGAGGCCAGTGGAGGTATGGCAGGTATGAGCTGCTGATATGGGCCCTGTTGACACTGCCCTGCCTGCCGGAGTGGAATTTTCCCCACAGTCCCCACTGCTTTTCTCAGTTAGTGCCACACAGAGGGCCAGAGCTGGTGCCAGTGTCTCCTCCACGACACACCAGGCTGGTCGCTTCAGCCACAACAGCTGTTTGACCCTTGCATCCGCCACCAGGAGGGGAAGGGCAACAACCCGGGCCCAAACGCACCCATGGGGGTTGTTGAGCTGGAAAACTTCTGCCACACAGACTCGGCAGAGGGCCAGAGGCTCGTCAGACTGGTCTTACGAGAAAATGAGGGGGAAAAAGGCAAGCAGGAAGCAGAGTATAAGAGGAGGAGGGTGAGGAGGAGGGTGAGGAGGAGGCAGGCCTGTGTCGCAATTGGAAAATAGGTTATAAAGGCGAAGGCTGTGGGAGGAGGAGGGCAGAAGGAGCAGGTGCACTCCAACACTTGCACCTTTGGGATACGTGTGGCTCTCCGCAGGGATGAGTGTGTGACCGCGTCCACCTGAGCAGGTCAGTGTGAGGAACCACTGCTTCATTGCTCTGTTGTTGTGTGCTGGTAGATTTCTACTGTCACAAACAGCCGAGACCATATCTAAAAACAAAAGAACAAAAAAAGAACCAGACTCTTTGGGGTGAAATGAAAATAGAATTTTCTGTCACTTGAGTGCTGCTAAAAAGACGTTTGAGTTTAAAAGTGAATGACTGACTAAAAGAGACGCAAGATCATGGAAACTTCGCTGTTTATTACCTTTTAAATCTGCCTGGAACAGGATTCCTGTTCCAGGCAGCTGGAACACACCCCGCACAAAACAGGAACTTTTTAATCCAAAACATAAATATCTCTCCATTCCATGGCCTTGCTTCCCTGTCCTGGGTTTAGAAACTCCACCCTAGAGGCATTCGTTAGAGCGCCGTGCCGTCCGGGGAGACGTGTGATTGGCTATAAAACGCGCAGATCAGAGGGACTGTGGTCAACAAAGGTAGCGTGTGGGGGGGCGTTTGGCCTGGCGGACTGCAGAAAACAATCATCTGGGGTAAAAATAATGGAATATGCAGTAGATTGTTATTTTTCTGCAAGTATAATACATCTGTTATCAGACCCAATACGCGTCTGTCCAGTCAATGTGCCACAATACAGGATGCGATGGTTTTTAACCACCAGAGTTGTGTAAATATGACACCGAGGTTACATGTGAAGGTGTTTCCTGATGAAGCTGTGAGCTTATGCAAAGTTTCACTCTCCTCAGCAGAATTTTACTCCCAGTTATCTGTGGTTTCATCCCAGCAACATGAGCGAGGACAGGCCGACGCAGCGGCCCCAAGGCGGCCAGAGCCAGAGCCAGAGCCAGAGCCAGAGCCAGAGCCAGAGCCAGCAGCCCAGACCGGCCGCCAACGTCAAGCCCAAACCCCCCCAGAAAGAGATCCGCCACAGCCAGACCTCGTGGAAGAAAGAGAAGCCCGCAAAAGCCAGGAGGTCGAGGAGTTCCGACTCAGAGAGAGGCCGGAGGAGAGACTCAGAGAGGCACCACGGAGAGAGGAGGCGGCGCGGGAGGAGCGAGGAGACCCAGAGACGGGACAGGGGAGGGGGCGGCACTGAGCGCAGCCGTGCCGGTCCCCCTCAGGACGACATAGAGGACACGGAGTGCGCCGTGTGCTTCTGCACCTACGACAACGTCTTCAAGACCCCCAAGCTGCTGGCCTGCGGGCACACCTTCTGCCTGGAGTGCCTGGCGCGCATCAACGTCACCTCGGCCGAGCTCAAAACCCTGTCCTGCCCCATCTGCCGGGAGGTGACCAGGCTTCCGCACGGCCAGGACCTGCCGCGCCTGGGCAACAACCTGGACATCATCGACAAGCTCCCGCCGGACATGCACCGCGCGCTGTCCATCCGCTTCAAGCGCAGCAAGGGCAAGCTGCTCCTGAAGAACCCCCCCGCCACCAGCCCCACCAAAGCCAGCACGCTCACGCTGCCCGTGAAGAGCCAGGGAGACGCCGGCGTCCACCCCGAGGGCAGCCCCGGCGCCATGGAGCAGGGAATGGTGTCCGCCACCGTGGTGGACGTGGGCAGGCCTCCCAGCAGGATCAGGGGCCGCATGCGCCGCCTGTTCCGCTCCGACCAGTGCTACTACGCCGTGGTGGGCTCCATCATCACCCTCACCGTGCTGCTGATGCTGGTGGGGCTCCTGGCCTTCGTCATCATCCCCAAGGTGACTGTTTTCCAGGGCTCCGCTCAGGCAGGCAACCAGACGCTGAGCCCGGGGCCCGACCACAGCCACGAGACGCGCCCCTGACGCCCCCCCGTGGTGCCCCACCAGGGCCACAAACAGCACTGGGAGAAAGTTTACGCCCACTGGAGCCAAGGAGTGAAGGGAGACCCGGAGGAAGGGCCTGATCTTTGTTTATGCTGAGCTTTGCACACGATGGAAACAGCCACTGAGAATGTTCTTGGTTTTCTGGGTTTGCAGTGAGCACTCGTGAACATCCGTGAGCTCTGCTTCATTCATCATCAGCTGTCTGCAAGAGAACCCCAGTGCCCTGTTCATATTCCATCCACTGTACATATAAAGCAGATGCCATTTAAATATTTGTATTTCTAAATTCAGTTTTTTTAAATAAACAGATATAAAAGCGTTGTTGAGAAATGTTGTTTTTTTTTCCTGCGCCGTCAAATCAACCAATATTTAGATGATCGACACTTTGAAGATGTTGTATAAGATAGGCCATCACTTTTAACAGTTTCAGGTGCGACTGTTGACAGACTGTCCGTGTTTACATTCCAGATACCCTCTAGTGGTGTAAATAGACCAGTCTGACGAACCAGTTTGACCACATTACCCTTCCATTGTCTTCTTTGTTTTTTTTTCCAAAAGGGTGGGATGAAAGAATGTCCTTTTTATTCACCCGCAGCCTGTTTACCGACGACTTTTAAATTTTAAAATTTAAAGAATGTTTATTTTAATGTATAAATGGAGAGCTTATTCTTCATTAAAATAGATCTTATTATTTATTTAAACTCATGGTTAATTACGTCTGGCCCTTTCAATGGTTCTTTAAAGTAAATTAACAATAATAATTCATCCAATAAATAGTTTTTAGGACTTTTAGCCTTTTTTCTTTTCTTTTTCAAAACACCGTAAATCAGCCGCTCCAAGTTTTACTTTATATTGCGCCACTAATCGCGGCTTTACGGTTTCTTCCCGTTTCTATGGCTCGATAATTTGAGGAATAAAAACCCCCCTAAAGTGGAATAAACCCGTGGTTTCTACCCGTGGTTCCAGCTGAGGTGACGCGGTCCCAAACCTGATTAAACCAGCTGCGAAACGATGAAAACCATCACATTTAACACCTGCATCAGAAGCGAGTCGCCCTCTGAAAAAAGGAAAGCGAGGCTGAAAATGGATTAAAAAAAAGTTCCCAATTACACTCATATCTGTGCAGTCGGTACTACTGTTATTATTGGGGGGGGGGGATCCTGTTTGTATTCTGCTCTTTCGACGCAAAAACGAGAAGTTTTGGCCAGAAAGAGGAAAGGCGAGTGGGATTTGCTCGGGCTGGGACAAGGACAGCGAGGACACTGGCTGATTTTAAATAGTAAACTATCCGGAGACACTGTGGCTGTTGCTGGTGTGAATATCATGTGAATACATATTTGCGTGGGGTCCCCCGGTCGGTCGCCAGCGCGGCGAAGAGCGGCGCAAAGGCGGATGGCAGCGAAAGATTCCCAAAGATTCCCAAAGATTCCCGCTACCGGAGTTCGCCAGGGATCGAAGCCTTGCAGGGAGGACACATGTCTTCCGCGCCCTCGGCCCCGGCTCTTTCTGCAGTCCTCCGGTGTCGCGGGAATATCTGGAGGAGGAATTCGCCGAGCAAGCCGCCGCTTTCCGCCGCGCACAGCCCCGCGACGGCGGCGTCGGCCTGGGAAGCCGCGTCCCGACGGGAGCGTGTGGTGACGGGGACGACGACTCCGGCCGTGTTCGAGTCGCTCCGGGGGGCTTTCAGAGGGCCGAGAAACAACCGGGTTTCGGTGCCCGAACGGCGGCCCGCGGAGGCGCGCCGCGCCGCGTCCGCCGCTCCAAACGCGCGCGGTCTGGCGCGGACGCTCAGATATGGCTGGTTCTGTACTTTTCCCCGTTTGGACCCACTCTCAGCTTTAGTTTTTCGGCTTTCCGCCAGGTGTTCTCGGGGAACGCAACCAGTGGCGGAAACGGTGCCGTTCTGGGTCCTGAGGAGCGCCTGCGTCACCTTGAGCCGCCTGGTGTCGGAGCTGGTGAGCAGGAGCTTCTTGGCGTTGCTGCGTAGGTCCAGCCTGGGAAACGTGACTCCCCCCAGGCCCCTGGCTGCAAAGCTCAGAGACGCCTCCCTGAAGGTGAGTCTCAGAGAGCTCCTCCAAGAAAAACCCCGGTCGGAACTGAGCCCACTTAGAAATACATTTCTCCTGCTTTCTCTTTTTCCTTGAATTACAGTACTTCTTTTTTTTTAGGACCGTCCTCCTGGCATCATCTCAAACTCCGAGGACAAACAGGATTCTGGACTAAAGGTCACAGACGAGGGAGCAGATTGAGAGCCTAAAATACACAACATGAGCCAATAACTCAATAAACCAGCACCTGTCGACTCTGATTTCAGCTTTTGGACTAAAAAAGAACAGAAAGAACCTGCGTTGCAGCCTGGTTGCGGTCCATGCAAAACCAACCCCAAGAACGATTCTGTAAACTTACAAACACTGACATTGCACACCGACGCCCATGACGGGTGCTCTCACATCACCCTAACCCCAACCCAAGGGTGGCATGTTTCCATTTTCAGTGGTTCAGCTTTGGGCAGTTTTCTCATCAATCATCAATTCAAGAAAAAAAGGTTCTTGGGATGATCTGTCTTATTGTGGATTAATGAAAGTTTCCATTAGAATGAAATCATCCATCAAAAGTTCAAATAATAATTTAGTCCAGTCTTAAAATGAACAGCCATAAAAGACAGCTGAAAGCTCAAATGTCCTTTAACGCCTGATAAATAAGATTAAAACTGATTAGTAATTAGTACATTTGGAAAAATTCCCTTAAGGAATTTAACTTTTAAGCTAAAAAGCAAATATAACTAATGTCCGTAATAATGGTTTTAGTAAATGGCACATTTTTGTAACAAATCTTGAAATATTCGGTTCAGAGTGTCTTAATAGTGCGAGTGAAAGGCCAAATTTATATTTTTTATAAGAGACAGCGGTAAAACAAATAATATTCAAACTTTCTTTCCGTCCGCCACTTTTAGAGACACGTCAACCTATCTTATTTTGGTCGACGGTTGGGGTGGGACTTCCGGTTACCGCCCCCCCACAACCGGAAGCCTCGCTCTTGACTTTTTCCTGCTCTCTGACAGTCTTGTGATAAAACGGGACAGTCAGCGGCTCAAACTGCACATTCGGGACAGGAAAAGCTCCCCAAACCCTCCCGGAGAAGGATCGCTTTCCCCTGCCGTTCAACTGTGAATGTTGTCACCGCGGAAAGGAGAGAAAGAGCGGCCCCGGGGCGGACGAAGTGGGCAGACTGTGACGGTAAAAGCTCATTCCGAAGCGCTTCTTCTCAAACTACCCAAGCTTCGATTTTTCCCACAAACATCTGACGGAGACGTCAAAGGGAAACGTGTTTCTAGGGTTTTTAGACTCAATCCAGCGTCCAGCCTGTTAGAGGAGGCAGCCACAGGTGATCAGAGATAATCGATCGGGCAAGTTGGATGAATCATCGTTGACTTTGGCTCCCGCGAACGCCAAAAACCCCTCCAACGACACCATTTTCTACTTTATCTGTCGGGAAAGAGTCTTTCTGTGTATTGACTGACTTTTTTTTCTGTTTTATTTTCTCTTTTCCAGACGAAAGTGCTAATTAGGAGTTGAAGGTCTGCCAGGATGCTCCTCGGGACCGCTTTAAAGAACTTCACCGTTCTCGACGCCGCCTTTTGTCCTCCCACCCTGAGAAGAGTCATCTCAGATCTCCCATGATGAGCTGTGGTGTCGCTCAAGCCGTTCCCATATCCCGTTCCTATTGTCTCTAACCAGGACGCTCCCTTCTGTTCAGAGGAATTTGTGGGCCATGTTCCGCAAGCAAGGATCCCTGATTCTTTTCGGCACCTTCCTGCTCATCACCTGGAACGCCATCCTGTTGTTCCTGCTGTGGGGCAGACCCACGCTGTCCCAGCTGGACAAGCCTCGCCCGGAGCAGGCGGAGGCGGCGGCGGCGAAGCCCACCGGCGACGTGATGGGGGACGTGCTGGAGATGGCCGACAGCATCGCGGCGGAGCTGGAGACGCAGAAGGAGATCCTCCTGCAAATCCGGAGCCACCAGTCTCTGTGGAGGCCCTCCAACAAATCCAAGGCCAATGCCGCCGTGCCGACCCAGCCCGTCATCCCCATCTTGGTCATCGCCTGCAACAGGGTGACGGTGAGGCGCTGCCTGGACAAGCTGCTGGAGCACCGGCCCTCGGAGGAACTGCACCCCATCATCGTGAGCCAGGACTGCGGACATGCCGACACGGCGGAGGTGATCCGGTCCTACGGGAAACGGGTGGCTCACCTGCAGCAGCCGGACCTGTCGGACGTGGCCGTGAAACCGCAGCACAAGAAGTTCCAGGGTTACTACAAGATTTCCAGGCATTACCACTGGGCTCTCAACCAGGTGTTCCGGCGCCTGTCCCACTCCGCCGTGGTCATCGTGGAGGACGACCTGGAGGTAAGCCGGGCTCTCGCTTTCGCCCCGCCCCCCCCCGTCGATCGCCCGCGGCCTCAACTCCTTTGTCCTCCCCCGCTGCAGGTGGCGCCAGACTTCTTTGAGTATTTCCGAGCCACGCTGCCGCTGCTGGAGGCCGACCCGTCCCTGTGGTGCGTGTCGGCCTGGAACGACAACGGCCGGGACGGCTACGTGGACCCCGGCAAGGCCGAGCTGCTCTACCGCACGGACTTCTTCCCCGGTTTGGGCTGGATGCTCCTCAAGGAGCAATGGGAGGAGCTGGAACCCAAGTGGCCCGCTTCCTTCTGGGACGACTGGATGCGAGACCGGGAGCAGCGGCGAAACCGGGGCCTGCCTTCGGCCGGAGATCTCCAGAACTTTGACCTTTGGCAGGCAGGGCGTGAGCCTGGGCCAGTTTTACGACAAATACTTGCGTTACATCAGACTAAATACCCAGTTTGTGCCTTTCACCAAGTTGGACCTGAGTTACTTGAAGGAAGACGCGTACAGAAAGGCGTTTGAGCAGGAGGTTTACGGCGCTCCGCTGGTCACCTACGAGGAGGTGGCCCAGGGGCAGCTGAAGGGGCCGGGTCCCTTCCGGCTCCAGTACTCCAGCAGGGACAGCTTTAAACTGCTGGCCAAAAACCTGGGAATAATGGACGACTTGAAGTCCGGCGTCCCCAGGACCGGCTACCGGGGGATCGTCACTTTCGTTTCACGAGGGCGGAGAGTCTTTTTGGCTCCCCCTCCAGGGTGGAGCCAGTATGACACCACCTGGAGCTGATCCCACACCCGACCCTCGCTACGCCCGCGCACAGCCTTAGAGTACTCGCAGAAAGCATTCCACACCAAAGACGGATCGGGAATTCTATTTTTGATGCAGTTGCCTGTGAGCTTTCCAGTGTGTTGTCCTCAAGGGGGGACTTTGCCAACGCCACTCAGGTCTTTTCCACCACTACACATTTCCTACAGTAGCGGTGTAGCGCCCCAGCCGGTCATCCAGCAAACTCTTTTTCTCCAGATATCTATTTTTTTATACGATCCCGGTTGCATGTGACTTTGTTAATTCAGTGCCGTTGCCTTGTTTGCCTCTTTTCTGCAGATGCATTCGTCATGTGCGGCAGCCAACAGTATGGACATTTTATACCCAGTGCACATATGAAATAATCTGTGGTATGATTGCTCACGGCGGAGGCCGGAAAGAGACCGCCATACAACTGTTTTCATTTCACGTATAAAGAAAAAAATCAGTTACTGGTCAAATTATTTTGCTTAAGAGATTCTATGCTGTAGACATCCATGTGGGCTTGTTGCACACAGCAATTGTTGCTATTTTTTACAATAAAAACGACACAAAACCAAAAGTCATGGAGTGATCAATAGAGTTGCTGCTGATTTAGATAAACAAACACTATCAGGTTGCACCTTGACCAGTTACCGGCTGCACCCTAACCGACCCAACATTTAGGATCATAAAACTCTGCTTCCCCCTCTTCGGATCGAGAATTAGGCGTTTTCAGAAACGCAAAAAGGCAGTTTCCCTCGACTAAACTCCAACTTGCGTGAGAAGAAATGCGTTAAAAATCAGGGACAAACAGGAAATTCTTTGCTGACTCCAGTGAAGTTGCACAACGCCGTAAATATGTCAATTTCTCAAAGACTGAAGAACAAAAACGGGGAGAAAAAGAGAAAAAGAAAGAAGAGAGTCGGCTACGGAAGCCGCCAGGACCCAAATGCCGGCGCGTTATCGCAAGCGAGCTCTTGTTTACTAGACGTGTTCTGGTGATGTGAGAGCGACACCGTTAGCTAGCTAGTCTAGCAAAAGTCGCCGCGAAATAATGGAGGAAAGCCTGATTATGGAGTGGGAAAACAACAATAAGCCTCATTATTTTCATACTCATAAAAGCTATCGGTCCTTATCAGAATTCTGCGAAACAACCGTGACATTCTCAGTGACGCCGTTAGCGTGTTAGCATGCTAGGCTGCAGGCGAGGCTCGCGACTGCGGTTTCTCCTCCACTGATTTGTCATGTCGGTTGGCGGACTCGCGGAGGTTATCGACGCTTTCCTCGGGGTTTCCATTCAGAAAACCTTCCATCGCTCGAACAATTGCGACTTATTTTAGCCGCCACGTCGGCCCAGCGCCTTTAGCTGGATAACCCCGCTGCTAGCGAAACTGCCGCGGTCAGTATGGAGCCGGGCGACTTGAGAGAGAGCCCCGCCGGATCCGGAGCGTCAGACGGCGGAGACTGGAGGGAGGTTATCCCCGGTGGCGAAGAGGGCCACAAACGGGTCGAAACCAACGTAGTCGCGATGGATCTGGCGCTGAAGGACACCTACGAAGGAGGCCAGAACGACAAGGCAAACTGCGTTGGAGAGCAGTTCCACAGCCCCTACGAGGAGGAGCTGGACCCCCGGATCCAGGTAGGCGCCCCGGACGCTCACCTGGGGTGCAGTCACCTGCGGATCCAGGTCTCGGATCAATCTGGGCACTTTGCAAGGCAGAGCAGCCCGAGGCACGAATCACGCACTCATCAGCATGCTGATGGATGGACGGATGGATGGATGGACGGATGGATGGAACATCTCGTCAAGGAGAAGCGCTCTAACGCTGTTTACGCCGATTTAAAACGAAATCTAAAAGAAATTGGTCTTTTGTGTGACTATAAACAGCCTTAGAAGTGACGCATGTACATATTTGTTCAGTGTATCTTGTACACTGTGTGAAAAAAAGGTTGTTTTCTATCTTTTTTTAAAAAATCTGACAGGAGGAGCTGGAACATCTCAATGAAGCCAGTGCAGAAATTAACAGACTGGAGCTGCAGCTGGATGTAAGTGAGGTTTGGTTTCAGAACACCAGTATCCCATCACACACACACACACGCACGCATGCAGACAAATGGAACGTTCCCGTAACCGTGGGTTATCGATCCAGGACGCCAGGTCCGGATACAGGAAGATCCTGACGGAGTCTGCCCGGAAGCTCAACGCTCAGAGTTCCCAGCTGGGCGGCTGCATCGAGAAGGCCAGGCCGTACTACGAGGCTCGGCGCCTGGCGAAAGAGGTTCGTTCCCACCGCGGCGTCTGTCCTTCAGTCAGCTCCATGTCAGTAGGGTGATGTGGAGCTTAAGGCTGTTATTTTCATGGAATAACAGTTGAGGGAAATAGATGGTTTTTTCTCTCATTCTTCAAGTTCTCCACGCTGGCGTCTCCTCTCGGTCGACTTTAATCGCCTTTTTTCTTTTTTCCTCTCCTCCCTCCAAACTGTAGGCACAGCAGGAGACCCAGAAGGCAGCTTTGAGCTACGAGAGGGCGGTTTCCATGCACACGGCTGCCAGGGAGATGGTGTACGTGGCGGAGCAGGGCCTGATGGCTGACGGGAAGAACACCTTAGATCCCACCTGGCAGGAGATGCTCAACCACGCCACCGCCAAGGTGAGAGGGAAAGAAGCCCGGCCAGGAGCTCCTCGCCGGGCTTTGTCACCAACAGAACCTCCCGTCCTGTCTGTCGCAGGTGAACGAGGCGGAGGAGGAGCGCCTGCGCAGCGAGCGGGAGCACATGCGCGTGACACACGCCTGTCAGGAGGCTGAAGCTCGCGTCCAGATGCTGCAGAAGTCTCTGAAGAGGGCCATCATGAAGTCCAAGCCCTACTTTGAGCTGAAAGCCCAGTTCAACCAGATCCTGGAGGTAAAGCCCACCTCTGTCCTCCACCTCTGCTCTCCACCTCTGTCCTCCACCTCTGTCCTCCACCTCTGTCCTCCACCTCTGCCCTCCACCTCTGTCCTCCACCTCTGCTCTCCACCTCTGTCCTCCACCGCTGTCCTCCACCTCTGCTCTCCACCTCTGTTCTCCACCTCTGCCCTCCACCTCTGCTCTCCACCTCTGCTCTCCACCTCTGTCCTCCACCTCTGCCCTCCACCTCTGCCCTCCACCTCTGTCCTCCACCTCTGTCCTCCACCTCTGCCCTCCACCTGTGCTCTCCACCTCTGCCCTCCACCTCTGTTCTCCACCTCTGCCCGTAGAGGTTCAGTCAAGGCAGCGCGTGTGTCAGACAAAAACCACGTTTTTGGACTATAAGTCGCATCGGTCAAAAAATGAGGGGAAAAAATGTATATAAGTTGTTCTGGACAATAAGTTGCAACATAATATTTAGTTTACAGACTCTGAGTCCGAGAAGAGACATTTCATCCAGAAAGGAAAGCTATCAAAGAAAACCATAGAACAGAACAGAACTGCTACATGAAGCACCGGCGGATGAACCGAACGTGCGTCCGGATGCAAACGTGACGTATTAACAGTTTTTCAGAGAACTACGGCAAAAAGAAAACGCTCCCAAAGTCTCCATCTCGCCCTAAATCGCTCCAATCGGTAAACAAATGGCTGCGTTTATCTGAATAGTTTCAAAAGGAGCGCCACTGTAGTCCGGAAACAAGGGTACTTGGCCGGGAAAACCGGGGGCGCGAACCAGCGGGCTGGGAGGAAGGGGAGCGGCGTTCCCACGGGATTTTGCTCTGATTTCCAGGAGAACAAAGCCCGAGTGCTGCAGCTGGAGCAGCAGGTGGCCAAGGTGAAGACCCGCTACTCCATCGCGCTGCGGAACCTGGAGCAGATCAGCGAGCAGATCCACGCCCAGCGGGAGCGCGACCGCGCCCAGGGGGGCCGTCCCACCGTGTGCGGCGGCCGCAGCCCCCCCGTCGGCGCCGAGTCTGACATCAGGGACGGGAACGGAGGCGCCTGCGGCGGCGTGGCGGTGGATGCTGCCCTCCAGCTGGTGGAGAAATACAAGGAGCGGGAGCGGGAGCGCGCCGGCTCCGACTCCCTGTCGGTCTTCAGCCTGCAGACCATCGCCTCGGACCTGGAGAAGTACGACTCGGTGGAGCACCTGGGGGACCTGAGCGACGTGGGCAGCGTGACCGGGGACGAGGGCGACAAGGAGCGCTGCGACGCCACCGACAGGCTGGCAGCCAAGGAGCGGCAGCGGCACTTCTGCAAGCAGCACCAGCGCAGCTTCAGCCTGTGAGCGGCGGCGCCGGCCGGCCCAGAGGACGCGTGAGGTACCGCCCTTCTAGCTCCAAGACCCTGTGTTTCGCGGCTTTACACCCCATCCTGTAGCGACCCGTTGCTAACGCGCTAACCACGGTAGCGGTAGCTCGCTAGGGACTAGCTCCACATTCGCTCCCCTTGAAGAACCTTGGCTGGAGTTAGCATGACACCAAGCACCTGAAGGCAGCGCGGCGGACTTGAACGGACCGTTGTGTTTCGGGTTCCGCTCCAGGTGTGAGACGCTGTGGTTACGGCCTGACGCGCACACACACACGTTCCAGCCGCCCTGCTTGGGTTACCACGGAGACGCCCGGTAAGGCATGTTTCACCGGGCTGGCGGAGAGGAGCGATGAAGGAGGGCCGAAGCCTCTGAGTCCCACCGCTGAAGACGCCGCTCTGACCCGTTCCAGGCTGCAGTCGGAGGAGGAACTTTGGCCGGCCACAACTGGGCGAACTGGTTCTGCTGGGAGCCACCTGGGGACACCCTCACTGGAACCCGGAGCCTGGGAAGTGCCCAGACGCGCACGTGTGTGTGTGTGTGTGTGTGTTTGTGACTCAGGAAAGGACCTGAGAACGGAGCTCCTGACTCCGGATGTTGATGAGGGAACTTTCCAGCTCTGGTTTAAAAACTCCAACCTTCCCTCTCGGTGGACTTTATTTATTCAGAACTGCTTTCACTCTCCAGACTGTGTGTAATCAATAAACCCGATCACGCCTCTGAGACCTCTTATTCCCTCGTGTCCGCCATTTATTGGTCTTTTTGTAGATTTCTGCCCTGTAGAAGAGAGACGAACGCAGAACGCAGAACGCGTTCTGCGTTCTCGGGCGCCTCTTCAATTATTCAGCAGATGGATAAACATGAAGGCGGATGCTGGGCTCAGAATAGACGCGAAGGAGGAGGGAAGCTCGGAGCCCGGCTGAGGCGCGGAGATCATCGGCATGGTGGAAACGTCCGAGCAGCTTTCGGCGCTCGGTGTTCCCGGAGCGTCTCCGGGGCGCCATATCTGCGCCACATCCTCCCCCCACTGTGGACAGAATCACTCTGGGATCACGCCCCGACTACCTTTATACCGTCCATGATCACCAATTTCCCCCCTTTCATCGCCGTGCTTGATCCGCAGGAGGACGCCGGATTCGTGCGCGCTTTGGCGGTTACGCACGGCGCGTCTCCATCGTGACGTCGTGGATTAGCTCAAGATCGTGGAGGGGGGGGAGGAAAAGAAGGAGGGGAGTGTGCTAAATCGGTATTCTGTCGTTTATGGCGTTGCGTTTGTATGTAGTGCATGTATGGTTTTTTTATGTAGGTTTTTTTTTTGTGTCATTTCGTATTTTTTTTCGTGCGTAATTAGAATATTGGTGGGGACGCCGGAATGTTTATGTAACATTCTGTTTACGAATGGAGGCGCTTGCACGCTTATAGCCATACTAATACAGCAATAATCGTTTGCCAAGGTGCACATTTTTACCAAATCTTCCTGCACTCTTTCCTCCGTTTCCAGAGGACGCTGTTATCCCGACCGACCGAGCGCATCGGAACTACTAGTAAGTACACACGCTACAGCCTGGCTTCTGGGACACACACACACACACACACACACACACACACACACACACACTGACGCTACTGTCGCCGCTAGTTGCCAATATCGGGCTAGATTTGCCCTGAAAAGGCTCCGTTCCCCCGTGTCGCGCGTCCAGATGGACGCTGCTCGCTTTCGGGGCCGAGGCCGGACACCTCCGGCGCCCGTAGCCCAGATTCGCTTGTTTGGGGATTTCTCCCTGCAAAATCAGCCCATCCTGCCCGCGCCGGTGCTGATGGCCCGGGAATCGACACATTTGTTCCGGGAGACGACGGGGCGGAGGTCGGTCCGGAGCCGGGCCGCTGCTGCTCCCGCTCGGCCTCCACAGGCCGGCGCCGACGCCGCTGCCGGCGGCCGGCTGGTCGCTGCCGGCGGCCCACGG
>CAAE01014699.1:27990-53422 GCA_000180735.1 Tetraodon nigroviridis
CTGGGCATGCACAGTTAACAACCTGTCCCTGGCAAGGACGCTCATCTGCTACGGAGCTGCTGTGGACCTGCAGGACAACAAGGCAAGCCCAGACAGTTTTTATGCTGTTCTCGTTGGGTTTTAAACTAATCCCGCCAGCTGGGCCAGATTTCATCGTTCATCGGACCACATCTGGCCCCCGGGCCTCAGTTTGCCCACCTCTGACCTGTGCTGTTTATATTTAAAGGAGCCTGACAGCGTTCCTGTTTTTCAATGAGGCCCCAACTCTCTCTTTTCTTTGACAGGGGGAGACGGCTCTCTTCCTTTCAGCCGTCTATGGTTGCTACGACACAGCCAGACTCCTCCTGCTCCACGGCGCAAACCTTGAGCTGCACGATCGCAGAGGGCGGAAGCCCACAGACATGGCCAGAGAGGGAATGCATCACCAGGTCCTGGAGCTCCTCCTGACTCACCAGTTGCAGAGGGGGCCTGTCACCCTGGACTCGGCCAGCGACATGCTGTGGGACGATCACACTCTGATGTACTCACCCTGGGGCGGGTCACAAGGACTGCCTGGAAGGAGCGCCTCCTTCTCCGGGACAGTCGGGCATCGGAATATGACCCCACCTCCGCAGAAGTAAGCCTCCCCGAACACGTCCTGATAGTGTGTGACTGGGATTTTTATAGCTAATCGGTGAGCTGGGACCAGTTTGCACAGCAGTGGTTTCAGGATGAACTGCAGCGCGGTTTTGTTGCTGCAATTTCAACCACCTGAAATGGAAACTTTGCTATTTTTCTCAAACACAACAGCCATTGTACCCAATTCCAAAGTAAAAACCCCAAAAAAGTTAGTCATGTTCCCTTCCGCCGCAAGGAAAAGATAATGCATGAGGAAGAAACAACAGTAACACTTTAGATTGGGGAACACAAACTCACCATTAACTACCTGCTAACTAGAGCATTAGCAGCAAATCGACATGTTATTATTCATAACAAAGGTTATTGGTTGGTGAAACTAAAGTGTTACAAGCAAATATATGTAGAAATCCTTTTCTTTAATACTCTTGGGTCTCTTCTGTCTGGGCAGTGATTGGCTGATGACCAGACTACAGCACCTCTCACACCAAAACTGGCGCCCACAGCTGAACCAGTCAGCAACGGCTCTGGTCCCTCCCAGGATCATGGGTTGCTCCCCTCGGCCAATCAGCACCTTGCAGGAAGTGACCTCAGAAGACGAGGACCGGGACCGACACCCGGAAGTTCCCCGAGCCGTGACCCCTCACGGCCTGTCCCCCCAGCCTGCCCCCCGCCAGCGCTCCTTCTCCTGCACCCAGCATGCCTTGCAGCGCCGCCCACATCCCCACCAGCCAGAGCCCAATTATGTGATTGTGATGGACAGAACAGCCCCTCCGCCGGCAGAAAGAGGGCTTCTTTCACCCCCCGCCCAGCAGCCGGTAAATGGGGACAGCTCCTGCAGAGCTCAACCAGCCCCGAGTTTGAAAAATCCAGAACCGAGATCCAGAACCGAGAGATCGAGCCCCAGCGCTGACTCCACACAGACAGCTCTGTAGCCAGTCTCAGCTTGGCTGATGGAACCTTTGCTGGATTTGTCCTGACACATCTGCCAGTATTTGCTGCTTTTCCCGCTGAAGAACATATAGAACGATTGCTTTTACAACTACTGATGGTAAAAATGGCGGTTCTTTTCTGATTTGTCTGCAATCCTGATTCCCTGAACGCCAGTCACCCTTTCTCATTTTTTTGCACATAAATATCTCTGGTCAATAAGGTTCATTTTCCTCTTTATTTCCGATTTTCGCACCCACAAAGTAGCTTTTTTTGCACCTTCACTTCCAGTTTTACATTTATCTTCTTTTCATCTTGTGTTTCGTCTTTTTGTGCTTGCACGAGTGAATGAGAAGCTGATGATGGAGATGAATCCTGCGATCTTTCACAGCTTGGTGGTTCTCTCTGCAAAGCTCTCCAGGTCAGCAGCCTGCCGGCCTACATTTTTATTACAGTCTGGTTCTTCCTGAGCTCTGGCACAAACATCTGCACTTTACAGGGCTCAGAAGCATCAAACCTTATTTTTTTTTATGTTCTAAAGTGAGTCAAAGCTGGATTTACATTTTGCTGTTTAAAACAGACACGATTTTAATTTTAGTTTTTATTAAAAGCTGACAGTGAAGTGATAAAAAAGGAAAAATCCCAAGTAAACAGACACTTTAATAACCTTCACTCATTTCTTTCTCTAATACTTTGTTCTCAGTTCTCATTTCACAGTGAAAATGAGACATTTCAATATTCAATGTTTTATTTAATATAAAATATCAATAATATACCATGATAGGAAAGGTAGGAAAGGATTGGGACCCAAGGCCCCAACCATGGCCGACGACATACATAAACCTAGATGGCATATTTATGATAACACGTGTTGATTTCGATATTTTTTAACCCAAAATTAGGAATTTCCCGTCAGGTCGGGAGTTCTGAATAAAGAATTAGAAGAGGTGCGTCTGCTCCACGCTGTGACCACGCGTTTTCACCTCAAAGCTCCGGAAAACAAAGAAATGAAGGATCTTTGTGGAGGTGCGAGGGTCCCCCAGCGGGGCGCCGCCTATGGTGGGAGGGCGCACGAGAGACGCTCCTCTGGCTTTTATTACCCGCTAAAGGCGACAGTTTGTCACAGACCTGCGTTTGCAGGAACGTTTGGCTGCCTGCAACAGATAAATGAAAGAACAGAGGAGGATTTTAGCAGGATTCAGAAATGGTGAAGGTTTTTGTTTTCACGACTGAGAGATTAGAAAAACCGCGCGTAAAAAGGCTCCATTCCGACACCAATAACATCTGAGGTCTGTGTGAGAAAAGAAACGTGATTTTCCTCTTCGGATGACTGGATCGGCTAGTTTGGCTGCCAGGAACAGATAAATAAACGCATTTAAAAACAGAGAGATGAGGGAAAACCCGCGCGTAAAAAGATCCGTTCCGACATAAATCCGGAATCTGTGTGAAAGAAACCTGTTCTTTTCTCTCAGCTGCTCTTTGTTCTCTCGGCCCTTTGCTGCTTTCATGTCTTCTCACGTGCAAATGTTGCACGAGCCGGGTCCACCTTTCAGAGGCGCGTGCTGTTCCCACCTGGCGCGTGGCGCGTCCTCGTGTCTCCGTTTACCCGGTTCGAGTCTGTTCAGAGAGCAAAAAAAGAATGTTTAAAAATAGCTTCAAAATATCTAAAAAGTAAAACTCTATTACAGCCGACACCATAAACAGATTACAGTTAAAAAAGGGGGAGGAAAAGAGTGCAAAAAAACATATATTTAAAGAGATTTCCTTGTAGTTTCCTGGTGGAATCTACAGACGTGAAGGGGCCAACAAATGTCTGTGTAACAGTTTTGCAGCTCAAAAAACGGCAAAGACGAGATTTAAACGGACAATTCTGATTGGTTGGGGGTGCGGCCTAAACCACGCCCCCAGAGACTAAAAGTGGTCAGTGGGGACCGGGGGACCAGTCGTGTCCTCCAGCAGACAGGTCCTGGACCGTTGTGGGATGGAGAGAACGAAACCCTTTCAGGATCCAGAGGCTTCTTCCTCCAGAAAGAGGGTGGGTGGAGGAGGCAGGCTGGAGGTCTGAGTGGGCCTGACGTCCACACGCACTCTTCTCACACTCTCGTCTACGTCCTGCTGGCTTCGCCGTCTCCTGCTCGATGCTAACGTGTGGATTCTTTACTTCACAGACTCTCAAGCATCACGTGGAGCGACGTCGGAGAGAGAGAATCAACCGCAGCCTGGACAGCCTGAAGAGCCTCCTGCTGCTCCCACAGGTAGAGGAGACCCCGTCCGCCCGCCGGCCCACCGTCCCGTCCTCCAGGCCCCCGCGGTGGGAGCTAAGAAGCTGTTTACAATTGTTCTTTCTGTTGCAGGAAGCGGCCGAGCGCAGGGTGGAGAAGGCGGAGATCCTGGAGCACACTGTTGTCTTTCTGCAGAGAAGCAGAGCCCAGAGCAGGCCTGGAGCTGCTGGAGGCACCCAGAAAGACTCCTTCCGAGAAGGCTTCTCAGACTGCCTGGAGAGAGCTGCTGGCTTCCTGGGGCCCCGGCGAAAGGGCCCGCACCTCCGAGCGGCGCTGCAGCCGCCCGCCTCTGCTGCCTTTCCCAGGCCAGACTTTGCTCCTGCAGGCTGGAGGAGCAGCAGCCACGCCCGTCCCTCCTCCGGCTCACGGCTGCTCCGGAGCTCCTGCACATCCATCCTTCCCTCGTGGTTGCGTGACCGTGGGCCCGTGCGGGGGCCCGTGCCGGGGCTGCTGGTGTCGGGCTGCCTTCAGAAGCCTGGACAGTCTGGGCGTCCTCTCCCGCCACAGCAGAGGAGGACGGCAGCCAGCAAACAGAGCCCCCTTCAGGGCCAGCCGGCCCCTCCGTCTCTGTGGAGGCCTGGCCCTGACCGCCAGACACTGTCTCCACAAACCACATGTTCTCCGCTCTTTGGTGCCGTCTCCGTGTGCATGGGCGCGTTTGTGTGTGTGTGTTTGTTGCTAACCCGCAACCAAGAGCCTGTGAATAATGTTAGACACAACGCTGGGTTGTAGCCCCAGTTGTGGCGTGACGCAGCGGTGGGGGGTGGAGGTGGACCTCCTGCTGGTGGCCGCAGGGACACCGACTGGCACGGCTGCTCCGACCGCTGAAGAGGTGAGTTCCTGGGGGAGGGAGAGTCCCCGTCCCGCGCTGGCCAGTCAGGTCCAGCGTCTCCAGCGGCTCCAGGATCCATCTGAGGGCGTGTTGGGATAGAACCTCCATCCATCCGGTTTTCAGCTGGGGGGGTCAGTGTCTGAGGCCTCCACAGCACCTGGGAGTCACCACTGGAGCCCCACTGGTCTGCAGCCTGGTAACCATGGCAACGACAACAACAACAACCAGCAGCTACACTTGTGCTGCGTCCACATCTCCCGTTTGCACGTCTAACTTATTTAGAATGTCTCCCTATGGCGAGAAACCCTTCTGTACATAACTATGAAAACATTTATTAAAGAAGACAGAAACAAACCTGCTGTTGGTTCTTCTTCTTCTCCTCCTTTGTGCTGACAGACGGTTTTAGCCGACAGGTTCTCGTGTCCAACCGGCTCAGCTGAACGGGCCAGAGGGGAATCGTGCCTCTGAGGGGACACTAAGGCAGGAGTGTGTGCCGCTGCGGTGGAAACACACCAGGCCTGGCTCAGTCAGGCTCAAGGAGACCAGAGAACACTTCTCTTTCCTCAGGTCTGTTTGTCTGACAGGACACATCTGCAGGATTTCAGCGGTCTTTGGTCCGTTCGCTCTGCCCCAGTGAAACTGGAGCGTCACACACACACACACACACACACACGTGTGTCTGCATCAGCCTGATGGAGGAGGACCAGGACCGGTCTGGTTCCGCTCAGGCCCACAGCGTTCTGCAGACCTGAGGGAGGATCCAGGCGTGAAGGTTTTCATGAGATGGTGCTGCTCCATTTGCACGTGAGTCAGCAGAGTGAGTGTGTGTGTGTGTGTGCTCTCAGAGATCACACTCTTCCTCTAATGACCTTCAAACTCTGGCAGATCATCAAGTTACACCTGAAGGTTTGTTTCTCGCGAGAAAGAAGCAGAAGTGTGTTTCCCGTGAGGCAGCTCACACTCCTGGCAAAGAACAGACAAACCACCCAAATCCTAACACACACAGATGTTTTGCACCCATATTTGGGGGTTTTTACTCCTGAAACTTCTTTTTGAACATCTTCTTATTAGTGTGTTAGCGCTTTTTAAACCAACACAGTAAAATCTCCTAGAAAAATAACGTTTTAGGATTTTCACTTGAAAATGTCAACATGATCGTTTAGTTTAGAGGTTTGTCTGATAATTAGCTGGAAATGATAATTACACCTTCACACATCTGGCTCATGTACCAGTGCCACTGGCCAAATAAGAGGAGGTTTTATTCTGTTCTTTAGAGCATTACTGATTTAATTCTTGGTCCAAACGTGTCCTCCTACGTCTGTCAACTATCTTTGTATTTCAGGTATTATTTTCTTTCTAGATGGGTGAATTTGTTGTGTCAAATATATATATTGTTAATGAACTCAATAAATCAATCTAAGAGCTTAAAATTAAAGTTTTGAAATAAAAATTTCTTGTAGGATTTGTGACTAAAGTGTCTGCAGAGGCCTGCCTGCTCCATGCAGGGATGGAAAAAGATGATTAAACAAATAAAAAACGAAACTATTAAGGTTTGACTGTAATAAAAAGCTGCAAAATACAAAACCACAAAATAAAATACTGAAAAAATACCCTGAGGAGCCTAAATGTTCCACAAGCCCAGAGACACCCAAATCCTAACACACACAGATGTTATGCACCCATATTTGGGTGGTTTTACTCCTGAACTATTTTTACAGAAACACTTCTGGAAACCTTATTAGTGTGTTCAACGAGGGTCAACGCAGGAAAACCTCCAAGAAAAAATGAAGTTTGGTTCATCTTCTATCATCTTAAGTTGTGTGTGCAGCAAGAAACGTGTCAGACACGTGTCATCCTTCTTCTACTCACTCTCACTGTCTTTAAATTTCAGTTGCCTTTTTTTTCTAGTTTTTCTATTTGGTTGTGCAAAAAGGTGATTTTTAATGTCCCATTTTCTCTTGAATCAATTTCTAGAATTTAAGGCCCGATTACAGAGTTTTTGAGCAGGAATGACGTGTGAGGTTTGTGAATGAAGGCTGTGCGGAGCCGCCTCCTCCACCTCTGGGGCGACAGGAGCCCCGCATCAGGGCTCATTTCCATGACAACAAATGGCCACGCGTTTTCACCTCAAAGCTCCGGAAAACTGCCAAATCAACCATCTCTGTGCAAATGCTGGTCGAGTGTGGAGGTGCGAGGGTCCCCCAGCGGGGCGCCGCCATGGTGGGAGGGCGCAGCAGAGACGCTCCTCTGGCTTTTATTACCCGCTAAAGGCGACAGTTTGTCACAGACCTGCGTTTGCAGGAACGTTTGGCTGCCTGCAACAGATAAATGAAAGAACAGAGGAGGATTTTAGCAGGACTCAGAAATGGTGAAGGTTTTTGTTTTCACGACAGAGAGATTAGAAAAACCGCGCGTAAAAAGGCTCCATTCCGACACCAATAACATCTGAGGTCTGTGTGAGAAAAGAAACATGATTTTCCTCTTCGGACTGACTGGATCGGCTAGTTTGGCTGCCAGGAACAGATAAATAAACGCATTTAAAAACAGAGAGATGAGGGAAAACCCGCGCGTAAAAAGATCCCTTCCGACATAAATCCGGAATCTGTGTGAAAGAAACCTGTTCTTTTCTCTCAGCTGCTCTTTGTTCTCTCGGCCCTTTGCTGCTTTCATGTCTTCTCACGTGCAAATGTTGCACGAGCCGGGTCCACCTTTCAGAGGCGCGTGCTGTTCCCACCTGGCGCGTGGCGCGTCCTCGTGTCTCCGTTTACCCGGTTCGAGTCTGTTCAGGGACGGTTGTTAAAGTTCTCTGAGATGGTTCATTCTAGCTTCCATCTCTGGGCTTGTGGAACATTTAGGCTCCTCAGGGTATTTTTTCAGTATTTTATTTTGTGGTTTTGTATTTTGCAGCTTTTTATTACAGTCAAACCTTAATAGTTTCGTTTTTTATTTGTTTAATCATCTTTTTCCATCCCTGCATGGAGCAGGCAGGCCTCTGCAGACACTTTAGTCACAAATCCTACAAGAAATTTTTATTTCAAAACTTTAATTTTAAGCTCTTAGATTGATTTATTGAGTTCATTAACAATATATATATTTGACACAACAAATTCACCCATCTAGAAAGAAAATAATAGCTGAAATACAAAGATAGTTGACAGACGTAGGAGGACACGTTTGGACCAAGAATTAAATCAGTAATGCTCTAAAGAACAGAATAAAACCTCCTCTTATTTGGCCAGTGGCACTGGTACATGAGCCAGATGTGTGAAGGTGTAATTATTATTTCCAGCTAATTATCAGACAAACCTCTAAACTAAACGATCATGTTGACATTTTCAAGTGAAAATCCTAAAACGTTATTTTTCTAGGAGATTTTACTGTGTTGGTTTAAAAAGCGCTAACACACTAATAAGAAGATGTTCAAAAAGAAGTTTCAGGAGTAAAAACCCCCAAATATGGGTGCAAAACATCTGTGTGTGTTAGGATTTGGGTGGTTTGTCTGTTCTTTGCCAGGAGTGTGAGCTGCCTCACGGGAAACACACTTCTGCTTCTTTCTCGCGAGAAACAAACCTTCAGGTGTAACTTGATGATCTGCCAGAGTTTGAAGGTCATTAGAGGAAGAGTGTGATCTCTGAGAGCACACACACACACACACACACACACACACACACACACTCACTCTGCTGACTCACGTGCAAATGGAGCAGCACCACCTCATGAATACCTTCACGCCTGGATCCTCCCTCAGGTCTGCAGAACGCTGTGGGCCTGAGCGGAACCAGACCGGTCCTGGTCCTCCTTCATCAGGCTGATGCAGACACACGTGTGTGTGTGTGTGTGTGTGTGTGACGCTCCAGTGTCACTGGGGCAGAGCGAACGGACCAAAGACCGCTGAAATCCTGCAGATGTGTCCTGTCAGACAAACAGACCTGAGGAAAGAGAAGTGTTCTCTGGTCTCCTTGAGCCTGACTCAGCCAGGCCTGGTGTGTTTCCACCGCAGCGGCACACACTCCTGCCTTAGTGTCCCCTCAGAGGCAGGATTCCCCTCTGGCCCGTTCAGCTGAGCCGGTTGGACACGAGAACCTGTCGGCTAAAACCGTCTGTCAGCACAAAGGAGGAGGAGGAGAAGAACCAACAGCAGGTTTGTTTCTGTCTTCTTTAATAAATGTTTTCATAGTTATGTACAGAAGGGTTTCTCGCCATAGGGAGACATTCTAAATAAGTTAGACGTGCAAACGGGAGATGTGGACGCAGCACAAGTGTAGCTGCTGGTTGTTGTTGTCGTTGCCATGGTTACCAGGCTGCAGACCAGTGGGGCTCCAGTGGTGACTCCCAGGTGCTGTGGAGGCCTCAGACACTGACCCCCCCAGCTGAAAACCGGATGGATGGAGGTTCTATCCCAACACGCCCTCAGATGGATCCTGGAGCCGCTGGAGACGCTGGACCTGACTGGCCAGCGCGGGACGGGGACTCTCCCTCCCCCAGGAACTCACCTCTTCAGCGGTCGGAGCAGCCGTGCCAGTCGGTGTCCCTGCGGCCACCAGCAGGAGGTCCACCTCCACCCCCCACCGCTGCGTCACGCCACAACTGGGGCTACAACCCAGCGTTGTGTCTAACATTATTCACAGGCTCTTGGTTGCGGGTTAGCAACAAACACACACACACAAACGCGCCCATGCACACGGAGACGGCACCAAAGAGCGGAGAACATGTGGTTTGTGGAGACAGTGTCTGGCGGTCAGGGCCAGGGCCTCCACAGAGACGGAGGGGCCGGCTGGCCCTGAAGGGGGCTCTGTTTGCTGGCTGCCGTCCTCCTCTGCTGTGGCGGGAGAGGACGCCCAGACTGTCCAGGCTTCTGAAGGCAGCCCGACACCAGCAGCCCCGGCACGGGCCCCGGCACGGGCCCCGGCTCACGCAACCACGAGGGAAGGATGGATGTGCAGGAGCTCCGGAGCAGCCGTGAGCCGGAGGAGGGACGGGCGTGGCTGCTGCTCCTCCAGCCTGCAGGAGCAAAGTCTGGCCTGGGAAAGGCAGCAGAGGCGGGCGGCTGCAGCGCCGCTCGGAGGTGCGGGCCCTTTCGCCGGGGCCCCAGGAAGCCAGCAGCTCTCTCCAGGCAGTCTGAGAAGCCTTCTCGGAAGGAGTCTTTCTGGGTGCCTCCAGCAGCTCCAGGCCTGCTCTGGGCTCTGCTTCTCTGCAGAAAGACAACAGTGTGCTCCAGGATCTCCGCCTTCTCCACCCTGCGCTCGGCCGCTTCCTGCAACAGAAAGAACAATTGTAAACAGCTTCTTAGCTCCCACCGCGGGGGCCTGGAGGACGGGACGGTGGGCCGGCGGGCGGACGGGGTCTCCTCTACCTGTGGGAGCAGCAGGAGGCTCTTCAGGCTGTCCAGGCTGCGGTTGATTCTCTCTCTCCGACGTCGCTCCACGTGATGCTTGAGAGTCTGTGAAGTAAATAATCCACACGTTAGCATCGAGCAGGAGACGGCGAAGCCAGCAGGACGTAGACGAGAGTGTGAGAAGAGTGCGTGTGGACGTCAGGCCCACTCAGACCTCCAGCCTGCCTCCTCCACCCACCCTCTTTCTGGAGGAAGAAGCCTCTGGATCCTGAAAGGGTTTCGTTCTCTCCATCCCACAACGGTCCAGGACCTGTCTGCTGGAGGACACGACTGGTCCCCCGGTCCCCACTGACCACTTTTACTCTCTGGGGGCGTGGTTTAGGCCGCACCCCCAACCAATCAGAATTGTCCGTTTAAATCTCGTCTTTGCCGTTTTTTGAGCTGCAAAACTGTTACACAGACATTTGTTGGCCCCTTCACGTCTGTAGATTCCACCAGGAAACTAAAGGAAATCTCTTTGAATATATGTTTTTTGCACTCTTTTCCTCCCCTTTTTTAACTGTAATCTGTTTATGGTGTCGGCTGTAATAGAGTTTTACTTTTTAGATATTTTGAAGCTATTTTTAAACATTCTTTTTTTGCTCTCTGAACAGACTCGAACCGGGTAAACGGAGACACGAGGACGCGCCACGCGCCAGGTGGGAACAGCACGCGCCTCTGAAAGGTGGACCCGGCTCGTGCAGCATTTGCACGTGAGAAGACATGAAAGCAGCAAAGGGCCGAGAGAACAAAGAGCAGCTGAGAGAAAAGAACAGGTTTCTTTCACACAGATTCCGGATTTATGTCGGAAGGGATCTTTTTACGCGCGGGTTTTCCCTCATCTCTCTGTTTTTAAATGCGTTTATTTATCTGTTCCTGGCAGCCAAACTAGCCGATCCAGTCATCCGAAGAGGAAAATCATGTTTCTTTTCTCACACAGACCTCAGATGTTATTGGTGTCGGAATGGAGCCTTTTTACGCGCGGTTTTTCTAATGTCTCTGTCGTGAAAACAAAAACCTTCACCATTTCTGCATCCTGCTAAAATCCTCCTCTGTTCTTTCATTTATCTGTTGCAGGCAGCCAAACGTTCCTGCAAACGCAGGTTTGTGACAAACTGTCGCCTTTAGCGGGTAATAAAAGCCAGAGGAGCGTCTCTCGTGCGCCCTCCCACCATGGCGGCGCCCCGCTGGGGGACCCTCGCACCTCCACACTCGACCAGCATTTGCACAGAGATGGTTGATTTGGCAGTTTTCCGGAGCTTTGAGGTGAAAACGCGTGGCCATTTGTTGTCATGGAAATGAGCGCTGATGCGGGGCTCCTGTCGCCCCAGAGGTGGAGGAGGCGCTCCGCACAGCCTTCATTCACATATCCAAAGTTAGTAACACGACTAAAAGTCATCCGGCGAAAGCCTGTTGATTGATTATGTGTTTTTATCTAATACGGCTCATAATGAAATCCTACTTTTGAGTAGACACAGAGTTGGGTGATAGAATATTTTGCAGACTTTTATCGATTGATCTATGATGATTTTGTCATTATAGGTGCATATCCTGTTCACATCAGGAGTCACGTGACACTGGGTTTGTCTAAATGTCCTTAGAAAAGCCACATTTCCTAATTATCTTGTAAAATAATCTTGTACCAATAGATCGCGCATCTGTAAATACATGATGGTACAAGCCGCAGCCAGCAGGGGGCAGCAGCGCGACGATCACACGGGACCAGCGGCCATCTGCTGAAAGTGGACCTGAAAGCCCCCTTAATGGTAAATAAATTAAATGATCAGTTATTATTGTACCACAAACGGGTACAATAATCGGGTTTGTGGTTAAAAAACACTGTTCAGCATGTTCCTAGTGAGTTTTTTAAAGGTGCCCGTCTGTGTCAAAGTAGAGGAAACAGCTCACAAGAAGTGACAAATAAAACAGAATACGAAAACAACAGGACAGTTGGCTTACAAACAATTGTATTAGAGACAAGAGTAGAGAGTTGTGGTAAAACTTTAAAAAAGTAAACAAATTAAATGCGTGTTATTGCTGCCACATCTGGAATTTCTGTGCACAAACAAAAACCAAAAAATCATTTATCAAATGTGGCATTGATGGGTAAGACAAGAGGATAACCAAAGGTGCCACATCCCCTCAATATATATATAATAAAATAAAATAAATGGATGGAAATAAAATCAATAAAATACAATACTGCGGTGATCATGGAGCTGTAGAGGGAGGAGAGACAGATAATTATATATATAAGACATATACTACATAGAAATATGGGTGCATTTAGTGTAAACTTTTACACTGGACTTAACCTGATGTAATAATAAATATTGTTTTAGTTTCTTAAAAGAATTTAGTGTTAATTAGTTTTATTTTTCCTCTGGGGGAGTGGAGTTTAAGGGAAAAATGGCCACCCAGTTACACCCCACGCCAGCAGGTGGCGGTAACGTACGCGTCTGCCCTTTGCTACGATAACCTAAGAGACGAAGAAGAACCTGCCTGTGACGTCATCAGAACCGGATCGACGAGCTCGAACCCGCCTTCATGTCCTAGCGTGAGCGAACTAACCTCAGAGGGCAAACAATAAACCAAACCCCTCATATTTTACTCCGACGGCGAAACAAACAGCGTCATGTCTGTCAAGGGAGACTTGTCTTCAAGCGAAAAGGAGCTGCTGGATGTCATTGCGACGGGTAAGCCTCCTGCAGCCGCGCTAATGCCCGAGGGCAGGACGCCGATCCGCTGTTCGATGTCATCGATCGCTGAGAAGCAACTTTAAACACATATTTCAAGCTTTTGCATCACAGGTAAAATTATCAGTTGTGCAGAGTTCCTGCATAACTGATAATTAATACTTTGTATACGTGTTGCTACCCGACTCAGGATAGATTTGAGTCTTTAAAAGTAGACCACAGCACCGAATGTTTATATGTTGTATATAGGTTAACGAAGGTGTGCACTCCTGAGTAATTTTGGTATTATTGTTCTCTTGACAATTCCCCAGGAAATGTCCAAGAAGCCTCTCGGTTGCTGGGCTGTAAGGATGTTCGGGTCAACTGTTTGGATGAGGTAGGAGAACAAGGATGCTCAAAGTTTTGCTGATTTGATGACAACGTTCATCTATTACAGGATATGTGACATTCACATAGTTGTGGTTTTGATACGAAAACGAATGTGGACACGTTTAGAAAGAAGACCCGAGGTCCTTGTCCGATGACACCTGTTGGGCTAAGGGCCCTGCAGAAGGTCCTCCACGCCCTGCGGAGGCTGTAGTCTTTGTCTGCCTGTCAGAATCAGGAGGCCGCTCTAAATGGATGTTGTGTTTGCTCGGCGTACGCAAAGATGACCTCTGCTGTGTGTAAGTGGTTCCCTCTCTTCGACAGTACGGCATGACTCCCCTCATGCACGCTGCCTACAAAGGAAAGACAGACATGTGCAAACTGTTGCTGCAGCACGGAGCAGACGTCAACTGCAACCAACACGAGCACGGATACACGGCGCTCATGTTTGCTGGCCTGTCAGGTGACACATCCCAAGATCTCGGCCTCACGGGGACGCCGCTGACACGACGCTGCGTTGTTTGACCCAGCGTCTCCCTCTGGGCTCTGTGCTGGCTCTTCTGTCCGCAGGAAAGACCGACATCACCTGGATGATGCTGGACGCCGGCGCAGAAACCGATGTGGTCAATTCTGTTGGAAGGACCGCCGCCCAGATGGCCGCCTTCGTGGGTAGGTCTGAGTGTGACGCGGTTGTCTCTGACATCAGAGGACCTGCGGAGACAAAGAGACACATGCCTTTTTGACAGTCGAGAGGGAGGGAGGGCCTGGAGGTCCCTGCCAGCGTTTGTGTGGTGCAGATAGCAAAGAGTTTAACAACTTTTTCTTCTCTTTAAAAAAAAAAAAAAGACAACATGGTGCGATGTGTCTACTGGAAGATGCCGTTAGCCTAGCATGATAGCACAACGCTGCTGCAGCAGCACCTCCAAAGGAAACATCTGGTCTCTGCTAAAAGTCCACAGATTGGAGTGGAAACAGTGAGCTAAGCTAACGATAATTAGCAGCAATTAACAGAAATCAGTGTGATCATGACCGAGAGGTCTGCTAGCTAGCACATTCTGTTTAGAGCTCTGTGGAAAGGCTGATTTACTACTTTAATCAATGTGACGGCTAAGCTGCTAGCTAGCACGTTTCTCCAACTCAGCCAAAGTTTTGCGAAAGATATTTGTAAAATAATAATTATAATCCACAGAAAATAACGTGCTGTAGTGACTTTGTTTAAGCCTGAACTTCAGTTAGTTAAATTGTAAAGGCAGTGAGTTTAATTAAACCCAATCCAGCATTAATTAGGTTGTCTTGAACTCTGTCCTGAGCTTCTGAGTGGCTCCTCCCCTTCCGAGTGTGTCTTTATTTTAAATAACCAAGATGGAAATGCATCCCCAGATCTCCTTTCCTCAGCGTCCGGTTGTTGACTGTGTGTGCGTCTCCTCTAGGGCAGCATGACTGCGTCACCGTCATCAACAACTACTTCTCCCGTGCAAGGCTGGATTATTACACCAAGCCGCAGGGTCTGGAGAAGGAGCCCAAGCTGCCACCCAAGCTAGCCGGACCCCTCCACAAGATCATCATGGGCACCAACCTGAACCCAGTCAAAGTAGGAGACCGCGGCGCTGGTTCCAGCGGCCCTGGAGCACCCTGGGGCCTTTAAAGACATTAGACAGTCGTGTGGGGGCTTCTGCCACGATTTGCTTTAGCAGTTTTCAAATAACAACACCTCCACGAACATGACAGAGGAAAGACATTCTTGAAAAACTTCACAGTGCAAAAGTATCCATCCACTTAATACCTAAAAGCATTAAGGCAACAATTAAATAAGAGCAAATATGCTAAACCCCCCCCCCCCCATATATAAGGCAAATTTCAGTAACAATAGAATCTGGAACAACAGGCTGAAGAGGTGTCAGGTGTGATACCATAACACATGAACAGTTTTTCAGCTACACAGCAGCATAAAGAACATATGTGTGAGGCTACAAAGCCTGAATTAGATTAACAAGCTCGTCACTCCAACAAGCTAGCAACAGGTTAGCAAGTTTGGCTAAATCTCCATCTGGCTCCACATCACTGAATTCTTCAGTCTGGATAAAAAGGGTTTTCTTTTGGGGGCGATTGTTTTCAGTCTTTCTCAGTCGTCTCCAAGTTAATGTTTAATTTGCAGTGGTGCAGGTGTAGCACATACTGGTCACACGCCGAGAACGTCCTCTAGCGGCGGCACATATTTACTCCCTGGTTATGTTGTTGACACCTTTTAATATGTTTAAGTCCCCGGAGCAGCCAAACTATGAAAGAAGTGCCACTTATAGTTGTGTCCTGGTCCAGATGGTGATGCTGGTTGAAGAAAACCCTCTGCTGGTGGAGGCGGAGGCGCTGGACAAGTGTCGGCGGGTGATGGAGCTGATCTGTGAGAAGTGCATCAAGCAGCAGGACATGAACGAGGTTCTGGCCATGAAGATGCACTACATCAGCTGCGTCCTGGCCAAGTGTGCTGCCTTCCTGAAGGAACGAGACGACAGGTTGGACGGCCTCATCAAGAGGTGAGTTCAGGGCACACCTGAGGGACCACCTGATGGTCTCTGTCTTCACACCATCTTTCACTGTGGTTTTGTTTGTTCAGAATGTCACACAGTTTCTTCAGGGACCAGCCGTTAAAATGAGGCGGATAAATACCAAACAAATACCAAACAAAAACCAAACAACATGATAGAACCAGCATGAAAACGGTGCTAGTTTAAAAAGAAGAATAAACACGCGTCAATAGTTAGCCACAGGTGGATGGAACGAAGTGAATCCGGTAATTTTTCAAAATAAAACACTCCTTGGTTTAAGATCATTTAGAATGCGGTGCTTTTTCAGATCATAAATAAAGTGAAGGAATGTAAGTTATTCATGTCTCCTGTGCAGAATGGTACTGGCTCAGGGGTTGGGGACCGCTGTTTTGACCTGTGGCACCTTGATTACTTTGTAGTATCTCTGTCTGAGCACATAGGACTTTCATGGGTTTCATATTTACTGAGACTGTTTCGCGCTAAAACCTGAATCCATTTGATCTCTTGCAGTTTGCTGAAAGGTCGCGACAGCGACGGCTTCCCGGTGTTTCAGGAGAAGTTTGTTAGGGAGTGCATCCGCAAGTTTCCCTTCTGTGACACCACCCTGCTGCAGCAGCTGGTGCGAAGTATCGCTCCCGTGGAGATCGTACGTCTCAGCGCCCCGTAGACACTCTCGTGCCTGTCTCGGGCTGTGCGATTTACGCTTCGCGTCGTGTGTTTCATTGGCTGCAGGGTAACGACCCAACCGCTCTGTCGGTGCTGACTCAAGCCATCACCGGGCAGGTGGGCTTCATGGATGCAGAGTTCTGTACGACCTGTGGAGAAAAGGGAGCTCAGAAGAGATGCTCGGCCTGCAAAATGGTGATCACCTGAATCTTACCGCCACAAAATATGCTTTTATTTTAATATTCAGGCAGGTATGGGATCAACTAAAATGCTTTTCTTTGGCACCAGGTGGTCTATTGTGAAAAGGCCTGTCAGAAATTGCACTGGTTCACCCACAAGAAGGTGTGCAAGAAGCTGCAGGAGCAGAGAGAGAAACGAGAGTTGGAAGCAGAAAAGCTGAGGGTGCAGCAGAGCAAAGGTACCTTTGGACCAGAATTTATCACCTAAAAGAGGAAGTGTGAATGTGTTGAGAACAGTAGTGTGCTCACCAACACCCCGACCGCCGTTAGCTTGTGTAGATTCCCTCCCAGCAGCATACGGTCTGAGCCCCGGCTGGGCCACCATCATCCTCTTCCTGAATCACATCAGGACATGGCTGAGGTTCTGGACGTGGCAGAACTTGGGAGAACACTGGGAACAACAGAACAACATCAACATTTTAATCATCCAGATTTACACACTCTGGCTGCCGCGGCAGAGGTGGGCAAACTGAGGCCCGGGGGCCACATGTGGCCCGTTTAACTATTTAAGCCGGCCCACAGAACCTTCACAGAACTGTCTCCAAAAGCCAAATGAAGAGGGTTGTCGGCCTGATTGGCTAAAAACAGCCTAGACTCCCACCCCCCCTTCAGCTAGCATGCTAACATGTCCTCTTAAAAAGATGGGGCCAGACATCATTTGGAGCTTCATCATCCACCTCTAGTTGGACCCATTTACAGGCTCTTCTAAGGCTAAAAAAAAAAGCACACTGTAGTTCATGGAACACGCTAGCCTGGATTGTCACATGACTGGTCGGAAGTCTTGAGTGTTTTGACTTCTTTTACTCGGCTCTCTGTACCGACTGACGCTTTTGACCAGATTTGGTTCCCGTCACACCTTTGTCTCTGTTTCAGAGGAGGATGAAGAGGTGCAGGAGGCTGCAGACGCCACGCAGAAGCTCACACTGGAGAGCAGCAGCAACGCAAACTCAGACTCGGCAGCAGAAACAGCGACAGCGGCTTCTGCCGAAGACTCTGCAAACTGAGCGGACTAACGTATTTATTTGATCTGAAAACATCCCTGACCAGACGGAGTGGCAGCCCAGCTGGGAAGAACTGATCCAGGAGGAGAAACTTTGAATATGTTTATTTTTCTGTTGTCGGAAGTCTTTGTCATAGGAGACCCAAGTGGTAATAAATTAACGAAAGCTTTTAAGCAGTGATGGAGAGATCGTTCGCTGATGCTTTGAAATGTGTTGATTAAGGAGGAGTGTGCAGATGTGGCCAGGAGCGAGGAGGAGAAGCATGATGAAATGGCAGCTGGAGGTAGAGAGAACTTATGGCTGTTATTTAGCATTAGTTCAGTCAGTCAGATCCAAAATGGTTGCGAGTGAGAATTTTCTCACTGTATTTCCATTAGCACAGTTATTAGTATTCCCAGTCCTGAAGTGATGGACCTAATTTGTGATTTCATTGTTAACCCTTTTTTTTTTTTTCATTTTCTCTTTCTTGATAATCTCACAAGTGTGGATCCATCAGTATCTTTTTAAGGGCCGAGCAAGCGGCGAGTATGGGCCGTTGGTGGCTTTATTTTGAAAACGCCGACCGGAAAGATGGCGCTTCTTAGCCGAGCGTTTACATCCTGCTGAGCTTAGCATGCAGGCCGGTGGCCGCGGGCCGAACGGGCGTCCTCATCCTCGGACTTTCCTAGCGTGCGCGACCGCGGAGAGCGAGCCGAGGAGCGGCGAACGCGCCGTTGACTTCCCGGTGTGTGTGGTTCTGCCCGCTGGGGGGACAGGAGAGAGAACCGGACTGCAGACACCGAAGCAGTTCTGGTCGTTTTTGGACCGACCCCTCATCAGCTACACCATCGATGCTTTCGAGAGGTAAACGGAGTGGAAGTGTTTGTCTGCGGTGTCTTAAAGCTCCGCCGGGCCCCCGAACCGGAGGGGCTCTGCCGCCCCGGTGCATCCAAACAAGCTCCAGTACAAGAATATAGCGGGTTTAGGAGCCTGATGGCAGCGATGGCCTCGGGTGCTGGGTTTTGTTTAGATGCCCAAAAGGTAAAATAGTTGCTGGTAAAAGTGGAACTTTGCTGCTTGGTGTTATTCCAGGACGGGCTCGGCGGTACCGGGAGGGTGGCGCCTCTCTCCGCGGCCCCCTTTCCCTCCCTTTCCTCCTTTTAATACAGAGTTTGCAGGAATATTGTTTAAATTAGTTTTCTGCATATCCATCAGAATCTCTATAAAGCTTTAAGGACTTTTTCTGGACTGAAAGCATGATTTACTTCTATTTACCTGTTTAAAGTCCTGTTTGCGGAATGATTCCAGAATACGTGTTAAAAAGGAATTTATTGCTATTCCTGCACTTTTTAAATGTCATACAGCTCTAAATTAGATGGTACGTACCTAACAAAATCACACAAAAGTGTAATCACCACCCATTATCAGGGAATTGCCCATCACCATCATCAGTTTCCCCTTTTTTTTATTAACAGTTTTAAATACTCGTTTATTTTTTTAGCATCTTGTTCTGATTCACTAGATTTTGACCGACTAGACCTTGTTTTGAAATGTCTAATATTTTGCAGATTAAATAATCCAAGACAATGAGATAGAGTGTGGACTGTCCCAGGGTGGTTGACCCTGAAAGTAACAGTTTAGAAATAATTACATGAATCTGACCTTTTCATGACTGAATGAACACATCTCTTTTTAAATTGATGAGGTGTGTGTGGGGCTGTCTAGTTGGTACGTTCTTCACCTCCTCCTGTCTCCATTGACGGCCCTCTTGGCCCCCCGAGCATCCAGCCAATCTGACCTCCGAGCTCGTCCGTTTCATGCCTTATTTTTATGGATTAGAGACATCAGTTATGAAGATATCCCTTTCTTAAAGACAGGAGAGATGTTTGTGGCAGATGTTTGAGGGCTTTCCTGCACCTTTGGCCTGTTTCAGGTCCAGCTTGTGTTGGTCTTTGGGAGCGATTGTCTCACATGTCCAGGACGGCTCCTCCTCCACGCTTGGCAGCTGGCACCAGCTCCTTTACTCTTCCTGGGTTTATATTTCAGGCGCATAATATTGGTCAAAACCCTCGACGTAAGGATAAGAAGCAGATCACGTTTTGGCCACAGATTAGCACAAAAAAGCATGAAAATCGCTAAAGTTGGCGTACGTATCCTCTCCGGTCCACGGTGAGTTTATTTTCTTCACGCAGATAAAGAGGAGGGGCGTGAGGAAGAGTGCGCGGCCTTGTGTGGCCGCCGTGTAATTCAAATGCCACTAAAAGAGGAACAAATTGAATCTCTGGGGTGAATCAGACGGTTATAAAACGGCTGACGTGGTTTGACTTCGCCTCGTGGGGCCAAAGTCTCGGCCCCGCTCATCCCCACCGCTGGTGCTGGTCACCCGCAGCCCCTGATGGGCTTTTGACTACAAAGTTCATCCTTGAGATGTTTTAAACGGCTAAAATGTATCAGTTCACGCCGCTGTGTGTTTAGATACTCCCTCCGGGCCTAAAAGTCTGGTTCCTTGTGTTGGGAACTGGCTGTGAACCCGGTGACAGTCACAAGCTAGGGAGGGAATGCAGGAAGAGAAGAGGCGTGAGTAAATAATTCAGTCATAAGACTGCTGCAGAGATCTTCAGAAAAGAGCCTTTGTTTCATCCCCATTCTGACTCTATGGCTTTAGGAAGCGTTCAGGCTACCGTCCTTAAACAAAGGTGTCGTTTTGGTGGACCTGTTCCCGCACCACCTGACCGGCCCACCAAGGCGAAAATTGCTCTATTGTTACATTTTCTAACTGTCTTTGAAGCAAAGGGATGAGAATTAAACGCAGTGAATGGAGACAACTGTCTCTGTCGTTTGTTCCTGCAGAGTGTCATGGATCCAGAACGTTGTGGTCGTCGTTGCAAAAGAAAACGTGGACCAGATGAGCCACATCGTCCAGCGCTTCGCGCACAGGAAGGTGCGGGTGGTGACGGGGGGCTGCACCCGTCACCGGTCCATCAGCAACGGCGTCCGGGCTCTGGCAGAGGACAGACCGGAGGTCGTCATCGTCCACGATGCCGTGCGACCTTTTGTGGAGGAGGACTTTCTGTACCAGATCGCCCTCGCCGCCAAGGAACACGGGGTCAGTGCACCAGGAGACACCGCTCGCATGTACAGGACAAGCGCACGAGTTACTTTAGAATTAGATTTACTTTAGAGTTTCTGCACCTGACAGTTGCAGCCTTAGCACATTTAGTTTTAGTACTTTCGTATTTAGTGTTTTACTTGGTATGTTCATTCGGCCTGAGCTGAGAACAACAACCATGGCGTGAATCCGTCCGTCACGTTTGTGGTCTTCTTTGTGTTCCTGTGGCGGGGGCAGGCAGCAGGAGCCATCCGGCCCCTCGTGTCCACCGTGATCGCCAGCACCGCCGAGGGCTTCCTGGACCATTCCCTGGAGCGATCCAAGTACAGGGCCAGCGAAACGCCGCAGGGGTTCACCTTTGACGTCATCTCTCAGGCCTATCAGAGGGTACACCTGGAGCTGGGGCCCCAGAGGGGCCCAGAGGGGCCCAGAGGGGGTCAGACGCTGTCAGGGTTGGAGTGAGACATCCCGGCTGCCCTAAACATCTTTGCTTTCTGCCTTCTCCCGCTCGGCTTTGCAGTGCAGCGACTGGGATCTGGAGTTTGGCACCGAGTGTCTTCACCTGGCTCTGCGGTACTGCCGCGTCCACGCCAAGCTCGTCCCCGGCCCACCAACACTGTGGAAGGTCAGCGGCTGCCGCTGTGGAAAGACACACCCACACTAAGTCCCCAGAGCTTCCAGAATTAGCATAACGAGCTCGCGGCGGCTAAGGCTCCACCCCCTGCAGGTATAATGGAAGATTCTTTAATTATGCTGATTCCTTTTCCTCTCCAGGTGACCTACAGATGGGATCTGGCTGCTGCAGATTCCATTCTGAAAGGTGGGTCACTTTCCGTCCATGTAGAAATATCGGGGAGAAATCTCTTGGCGGGAAGGGAACGCAGGAACTCCACTGCTGCTCATCTTTGCGTTCCAGAGCCCATGCTGCGGTCGGCCTGTGTGCTCTCCGGTGACTCTGTGCACGCCGCCACACTGGTCAGCTCCCTGCAGAAGGCTGTGGGAGCTCTCAGCATGGTGAGGGGGGGACGCACCTGGGGCAGTAGCTGTTGTTCGCCGTCTGCAGACCAGAACCAAGAGCGGAGAAGCAGCTCTGCGCTCACCCGCGCGCTGCAACCAGGCTGCTGCCGACGCGTTGCTGCACATTGTAGCTTGACATTAGCTGATGGATGGATGACATTTAGCGTGTGGAACGTCGTTGTCTTCCAGAAGCTCCACGTCCTCACAGATTTATCGGCCGGAATCCAGGCGTTTCTGATGAAGGAGTGGAACTACATTCATGTTTCTGTGAGTCACTCTTTTAGAGTCACATGTGCTTCAGGGATGTGACGCCGTTACAAATTTGAACCCACTGTGGATTAGCCCTGGTTTGTGTTATCAAAGCTCTGAAAACACTCATCTTTTTGTTGATTATTTCACTTATTTGGATCATTTTCTGCTAATTCAACCAAAGTGTTCGCTTCACTAAAACGTTTTGTTCCTCAGGTCGACGTTTGCCGTCTGTCTGACATGGAGGCCTTGGTGACACGTTTGGAGGTGGAAAAGCGGGCGCCTCTCTGTCCTCTGGTCCTGATTTGGGTGAGTTTGGGTGACGGCGCTAACGCGGCGCTCACACGTGTGCTCTGGAACCCTTTATATTCAGTCTTTGTTGGACACCTCAGCAGGGGACGGGTGGCCAGAGGGGCCAAACGAGCTGACGTCCAACCGCTCTGTGCTGATAGGTGCACCTGAACACCCACGGTGACCAGCCCTGCAGCAGAGCAGAGGGAGACACAGCAGCCATCTTGGATTTGGCCTCGGCATTAAAGCCAAACAAGCTTCTCCTCTACAGTATCCAGCTCCACAAATCAGAGGTGAGCGGCTGACTCTCCTCAGGGAATCTGGGAATATTTGGCTTTCTGAAACAGCCACAGCGGAGAGCAGGAAGGCCCGCTTGGCTTCACCTCCAACCGCTGTCCCTGTCGTTTCTGCGTCCCCCCAGGAGCCGGAGCTCTGGGAGGGCTCCGTGTCCAAGCTGTCGGAGCTCATCGGGGTCCTGGTCAAGGAGAGGAGCCCGGCCCTGGTGGGCCAGCTGCTACGAGCCTGAAGGAGGCGCAGGACCCGCTGGAGCACCGTCAACATGTACGATTTTGGGAATTCAGTCCATAAAATCTCGACTACTTTGTCCAACACACTGTTTGATGGTGACACTTTAGCCTAAAACCTGCACGTTTGTCCCAGGCTGGGATTTTTGGACACTGAATGTGTTTTTCCTGCTGGTTTAAACACATCAAATCCTGCACTCTCAGCTTGTTTTCACCATGTTTGCTCGTAGGGAAGCTGATTTAACGATCATATTTTGGTTCGTCACCGCAACAACACAGCTACAAACTAATGCTCCTGCTCTGGTTTACGGCCACTTTGTATCATCCTCAGAGATTTTAGCTGTATCTGAATGTTAGCGGAGCTTCATCGTGACCACCAGTCCAGGTTTGAAAGCCAGAGTCAAACGCTCCATTCTGTTCCTTCTGATGCAGCCTTGAAACTCCCTGATCTGATAAAACCCCTCACAAATGCGCGTGCAACTGCGGGTGTGCGGCAATAATTCATTGGTCTAACAGAAAATCTATCTAACTTATCCCAGACTGTGGAAATGGAAGCAGGCAGCCGCGGGGACTTCGGCTTGATTCACGGTGAAACGGCGTCCGTGCGCCCCCTAGCGGCGCGCCTGCGTCACTGACAGTTTACAGCACGGGCGGCGTTTGTGTGTGTGTGTGCGTGCTCGCGCGCAGTTATGGACATTATTTGGACCTGAACTTGCTTCCGCGACGCCAATAATGTACCGGTTGAATCCGGGATGACGCAGTTGGCCTTCGCCGGGGTTTGCTGGTGAAGTTTGCGCGTCAGCTGACGGCGCGTCGCGCTTTCGTAAGTGACCCAGTTAAACCGAAGAAGTTCAACAGCTGGGTCCGGCTGCAGTCAGCGCCAGTCCCGCCTCCCGTCCCGTCCCGTCCCGTCCCGTCCCGTCCCGTCCCGTCCCGTCCTGGCAGAAGAACCTGCTCATGGCTGATCTCGCATCCGGGGACGCGCGCTCCGACGCTTCCAACATGTCCTCCCTGTTTTCGCTGAAGGGTTTCTACTTCCAGAGAGTCCAAGATGTCCCCGACTACGTGAGGCAGGTGAGTTCCTGCACGCTTCCACGCAGTCTCAGCTTCGGTGCCGCGCCTGGAGGCTGCTGCTGGCCGCTGCACACGCACAGCCGCGCACGGACCGCGAAGCATCAGCTACCAACAACGCAGCGACTTAAAAAGAAAGTTGTCAACAGGAAACTTTAACAAGAACATTTGTCTGTTTTCTACTGCACAATAAGAAAAGCGTCTTTTTCTCTCCTAACGAGGTTACCAGATGCCGTTGCTCTGCGCTCCGGGATGCTCTAGTTCTGCTGCTGCCTCCATCTTCAGTCCTGGTTCTAATCATGTTCAGTTTGAAATCTTTTCTCTGCTCCAGGATCTCGTAGTCCTGCTTGTGGTTTTTGACTGTTCCAGGTTTTCCAGGCGTATTTCCAGGGTGTCGTCCCAGGAGCTGTTCGGTCCCCTCCTGCTGCGTGTGCATCCGAACACTCTTCCACTGTGCAAAAAAAGCAAAAATACAAAATAATTCCCCTTTTATTTCCATGGTGTCTTATTCTAAATGCACATTTCTGCATTAGTTTGTACAAACGTGTAAAACCTCAACTAACGCAACTATTTAGTTAATCAAATTCTAATTGGTTGTGTTTCTAATGTCTTCTGCAATGTTTAAAAATGTTAGCATTCATTTTTCCAATTCTACATTTTTAATTGTTTTCAAAAGACCTTTGGGTGTTTACATGTAAGCAAACAGTAAATCTGGACAGAGTAACTGGTTTGTTGTTTGTTTAGGCCGTCATCCAAGCGTTTTCAGTGCACATCTTTGCACTTTTTCTCCTGTTGGTGCAAAACGAGATGGTAGTGAACCCTCTGGTGTCCCGGCACACCGGCCCCTTCGGATTTATAAAAGCAGTAACATTTTCAAATTGAATTATATATATATTTCATTCTTTTTCTGTGCTTTTCCTGCTCACTGGGAGGGTTGAACCAAAACAGCAGTGAACAGGTTATCAAAGTGTTAAAAAATTGGGTTTTTTGGAGGCAGGGTGGTGAAAACCAGACTGGAAATCTGGAAGGATCCAGCTGGAGCTGCAGCAGTGTGACTGGTGTGGCAGAGAGTCAAGGGTTAAACGTGGCCTGGCCTTTTTATTCCTGTGAGATAAGAGAAGCCGGGTGAAAAACGCTGGTTCCTCCGGCTGATGCAGATTTCTGCTGCGGGAGGTTTGCGTGACCGGTTTGTTTGAGGCGGTTGGGTGGAGCAGCACCCGGGGGCACAGGTTGGTTCCTGGGACTCTCGGAGGAACGGCTGTTGTCAGACTGCTGGGAGGGAACGTCCCTGAGCAGGCTGACCGCGGTGCTGACGATGCTCTCCCTGCGGGCGCCAGGCCACGCCCTTCTTTGTAGGCCTGATGCTGCTGGAGCTGCTGGTCAGTGTGCTGAGGACCGGAGCCCCAGCTGCCCCCATCAGCGACAGCATCACCTCCCTGTCTGCTGGCATGGTCTCCAGGCTCCCGCTGTGAGTGCAGGCAGCCCGGCTGACTGGCTGACTGGCTGACTGACTGACTGACTGTGTGTGACTGTCTGTCTGCCCATCCATCCAGCCATCCATATCCATCTATCATTAGTGTTTGTGTGTGTGTGTGTGTGTGTGTGTGTGTGCGTGCGTGCGTGCGTGCGTGCGAATTCCACCACCAGT
>CAAE01014699.1:53472-63821 GCA_000180735.1 Tetraodon nigroviridis
TTCATCCATCTATCTATCCATCTATCTATCTATCCATCCATCCATCCATCCATCTATCTATCCGTCCGTCTATCTATCTATCTATCCATCTATCTATCTATCTATTTATCTATCTATCTATCTATCTATCTATCTATCTATCTATCTATCTATCTATCTATCTATCATCTATCCATCTATCCATCTATCATCCATCCATCCATCCATCCATCTATCTATCCATCTATCTATCTGTGATGGTGATAATGAGGGTGAGGATGATGAGGATGAAGATGATGATGGAGCCTACATACAAATGGAGGCTGGTGTCATGTTGCACTGCTGCAGGATTCTAATGTCAGTCCATCCTTTGGGGCAACTGGGTTAACGTTAGCGTTAGCGTTAGCCTCAAACATCACGGTAGGAAACGCCTGAAAAAGCAAAAGGACCCTCATGTTGTGTTATGTGCACCACGAACCCAGAACGCTGAAGTCAGCTACTGTCTTACGTAACACACGACACACACACACACACTCCGACAACTGGCTCGCGTTGTTGCGCTCCTCTTGTTGCCGCGGCTACAGCGTCATCAGCGTGGCGTTGCTGTGAATGATGCTGCTGATACCCTCTGAAAGGAGTCAGCGGAGCTTTTCTAAGCGTCCGAGCGTGGAGGTAATAGTGTGTGTGTGTGTGTGTGTGTGTGTGTGTGTGTGTGTGTGTGTGTGTGTGTTACCAGCCGTCAAAACCTCACCTGAAGCACACTTCAGGCAGCCTTCCCCCGTGTGCATTCAGGCCTTTGCCCCAAACTCAGGAGCAATGCCGGGGCCTGAGCACCAAGCACTCCTTTTCCTCCCTCCTTTTCCTCCTTTTCCTCCCTCCTTTTCCTCCCTCCGTGTCCTTCCCTCATCATGTCTTCCCGCTTCTGGTTTTTCCGGTTTCCCAGCTGCGCCTCTGCTCTCTTTCAGGTCCATCATGGCTGCTGGGCTGCTCTTTCTCATCGTTCTCCACACTCTTCCATCTCCGGTGGTGCCCATACATAATTCATCAGCTGGAGGTGACTTCTCTCTTCTTCTCTAACTAAAAAAAGAAGTGTGTGTGTGTGTGTGTGTGTGTGTGTGTGAGGAAGTGCACAGACTGCTGAGCTAGCCTAATGAAGCGCTCTTACGTCTGAGAGGGAAGCGATAGTGTGTCGTCCTCGTTACCTGGAGGCAGAGGTTTTCCTCCCCTGTTGACCTTCTTCCTTCACTCTTCCTCCTGCTCGTCCTCTTTTTCTCAGGCTGCGCCATCATCCGGCCCCCCAGGGATGGAGGGATCCGCTACCGAGGCCTGACGCAGGAACAGGTACCCCAAACACGATCCTACTGATCGTCAGTAAATCTTTGATTGATGACGTCATATTTGATCACGTGCACACTCGGCCGTGCACGGAGTGGGTTCCCCCGTGAGTTCTAAAGTCAGGACAGCTGGAGGTCATGTGACCATTTTTCATGTCTGATTTAGATCTGATAAGGCGGATGTCAGGGAAGATGCTCAAGGGCTGCCAGATCACCGTGGCGATGTGTAAACAATGAGTTAGCATGCAAGATGGATGGATGGATGGATGGACAAGCTAAGGAGGCTAAAGGAACGAACGGCTGGTTCCCAGACAGAAAGATGCAGAGAAACCAGCTGGAGGCTCCTGCTAAGCTTTGGTTCAACCTGGAAGTCAGGCTTAAACTGGGATGTGAACCAGCACATTCTAGTTAGCCTGGTGCTAGCCACTGTGGCCAAAGCAGAACCGATTCAGAGGGAGTCGGTTCCATCCATCCGTCTATCCATCCATCCATTCACCCATCCATCATCTATCCTTTTATTCATCCATCTACCGATCCATCCATCCTCACACACCCATCCATCCACCCACCCACCCATTTATCATACATCTATCTTTCTATTCATTTATTCATCCACCCACTCTACCCACCCATCCATCCATCTATCCATTATTTAGTCCATCCATCCATCATCCATCTACTCATCCATCCATCCATCAACCATCCATCCATCCACCATTCATCCATCCACATTTATCATCCATCACCACCCATCCACATCTATCATCCATCTATCACTATCTATTTATCTATAAATCCATCCATCCATCTACCCAGCCATCAATCATCCATCCACCATCCATCGAACCAATCGCTCCATCCATCTATCACAACCCATCTACTAACCCATCCATCCAAACATGCATCCATTTAAACATTCATCCACCCATCCATCCACCCAACCACCCCTTCCGTCCACCATTCATTCATCCATTCATTCATTCATCCATCCACCCAGCGTCCATCACTCTTCACATCTCCGTCTGTCCTCGCTTGTCCTGCAGATCCGCAGCGTCCAGATTCTGCCGGTGGATTATGAAATCGAGTACATCTGCAGGGGAAACCGTGTGATCGTGGGGCCCAAGGTCAGGAAGTGCTTGCCCAACGGCACCTGGACGGACATGTCGCAGCACAGCCGATGCTGTAAGTCCCGCTAGCGCCTCAACCTCCTACGGTTTCCCCCTGCTACATACCTGTTATCCTACCTGCTAATGCTACAGCGTCATTTTACGTGATCACTTTGTCACACTTTTTTAGTTTTCTTGTTTAGCCTGAAGGGCCGTGATCGGTTGTAGGTCTTAATGAACAGGCTGGTCAGGTGGTGCAGGAAGCTAACCCCCAAAACCACACAAATATTGACTGAGGGAAGTATGTTAGAAGAACCTGTAAACTGGTCCAACTAGGGATGGACGATGAAGCTCCAAATGATGTTTGGCCCCACCTCCTTGAGAGGACATGTTAGCATGCTAGCTGAAATGGGGATCTGAACCTTTTTCTAACCCATAAAGCTGACAACCCTCTTTATTTGGCTTTGAAGAAACTAATGTGAAAGCTCTGAGGGCCAGATTAAATAGTTCTCTGGGCCACATGTGGCCCCCGGGCCTCAGATTGCCCACCTCAGAGAACATGTGATCCAATCAAATCAAAGAGCACCAGCAGCTGCACACTGGATCTTTTTTTTACGTTGTAGTCCTGGAATTACACCTAAACGACAGTTAAATGTAAACATAAAGAAATGTTGGGGGACGTGACTAAAAAACATACTAACAATGCAAAATGACACTGATAGGAAGAACTCTGGGTTTTTTTTAGCCATGATGGTGTCACATTTTCTCTCTTTGGCTTCTGAATCGGTGTGATTAGCGAGCATTAGCCTGCTAACGCCCGCCTGTTTGCTCACCTTTCCGGTGTAACGGTGCGTCTCGCTGGTTTCCAGTGCAGCTGTGCCCGCGAGTGTGGACGTCCCGTGGAGAACGGCCGGGTGGCGGCGAAGCCACCCGGGCCGCCGGTGGAGGGCACCACGCTTCACTACAGCTGCCACGCTGGATTCATGCTGGAGGGCAGAAACATGACCCACTGCACCAAACTGGGCAAGTGGGACGCGCCGAAGCCCACCTGCCTCTGTGAGTAACCCACCGATGGCTCCCACCAGAGGGATCACAAACCTGAATAGTCACCTGCTGTGAAAAGTAGCAGTAAAATAGCTGATAAATATGTCGTCTACTGTTATTTTCTGTTCTATAAGTCACACTTTTTTTCATAGTTTGGCTGCTCATGTGACCTATACTCAGGTGCAACTCTTTTATATTAAAATGTGTTAATTCACACTGAGCGCCATGACCAAAGAGTAAATATTACCTGTAGCCGCCAGAGGGCGCTCTAGGCTCGTGATACTTACTGGTATGTGCTACTCCTGTACCACCGGAGATGCCTCTCGCAGAGGTGGAACGTCCTCAGCCCAAGTCCGGGTGACCTGTTTTCCAGCTGAGTGGCGTTGCGATGTTGCAAGACCGTTGTTACCATGACGACTGCGATATTTATTTACCACGTTGGAGTAAATAGAGAGGGTTAATGCCGAAGCGCTGTAGCTGCATCCCTCCACCAAGCCAGGGGGAGCACCAGACTTTGCTGCTGAAGTGTGTCTGTGCAAGGCAGGAATAGAACCAGCAACCCACAGGAAAAACCAGTGTTGGAAGCAGCGAAGGAAGTCCCACATATAACGAGGTCATTTTCCAGATGTTGGAGATGACACGAGACAAACGCTCCAGGAGGAGGCGTCTCGTCCAGCGGGAGTGTGTCCTGCAGCTCAGGAAGTGTCTGGAATCAGGATCAAGGAATCCAAATTTAAGGAGAGAAGTGGAACTTCATAGGCTGCCAAGTGACTATCAGAGCGGTCGGCATGGCAACCAATAAAGTTGCTATGGAAATGATGGTTTGAAAATGGATGTGGAGGGGGAACATTATCACAGTTGGACTTGAAAGGACACGACTTGTGTGAACCCAGTATGGAGCTTTTTTCATGGGTCATACACGTTAGTGCATGATACCTAATTAGGGCCATTTTAAATATTGTTTCGTGTTTTATTGGCATTTCTGTGGGTTTAAACGAGATAAAATAATGCCTCGGCTTCTAGATGAGGTGTGGTGCTACTGCCACTCAGTGGAAAACAGAAGAATTACACCTATCTATATTTATCATTCTATCTATATTCACATATGTGTATAGATGTCTGTGTATGTATGTGTATGCGTGTGTATATATATAGGGGTGTATATATATATTTATATGTAGTTACCTTAGTTTCCTTACATGCAATTCTCAGTCAAATTTGAAATTTTGGAATTATTTCAACATGGTCTAGATCAAGATGAATGCTTCACAACTATTGTGCACTAATCTGTCTTCTCTTTCTTGTTGTTGCCTTCAAAAGATGACAGAAACTACACAGGTAAGTTTTTTTCATCTTTTCTTCATATGAGCACAAATTTTCAAGGTTTCTCATAAAAAACATACTGGAAGGTGCAACAAAAGTCGAATTTCTGACTCTTTGACATCTTTGTCATCTTTGTCAAAATACTACCATACTCTATAGTCATGTTAAAGTTTTACCATCAAAACAGTTTTATTTATGTTTTTTTTAATACTGCAGTTTTAAAACCGTGTACTATAGCAATACCAGCTGTGACCACATGATGGCGGCATTGCCCCGATAGTTGGCGTCAGAGCTGTAACTAAACATTCCACTAACGTTTGGAAGTGGTACTTCACAGGAAATTGGTTTTGCTATCTAATATTAGAACAGCGCAGCGCATTATCCAACAGTCCCTCTTCCAACCTAAGGACCAAAAGTTAATCCCCTTATCTGAACACGAGATTAATCCTTCAGTTTACTCTTGTGCGCCACAAGCAAGCTAGCATTTCCAACTCAACTCCGCGGTATGTTGTATCGACTCTAACAACCCAAAGTTTCAATAAAACCGACAACAGTGATGATTTTGCCGATTGTTTTTGCTCCGATTCTGCCTCCCGCACGTTTTAATCTGCTGAAGTGGTTGATTTCATAAGCAGATTACTTTGCACGTACAAAAATAACCAGGTGTGGAATATTCAGCGAGCCCAGCCATAAATACCCCCTTTAATCGATGAGCAGAGACTGACTCATGTCCCCACAGTGATTTTATGTCCTAATGAAGCACCAGTGTTTCTAACCTCAGCCGTGGTTGACGGAGGCAGTTTTACCAGGGATGCGAAGCTAAACCCGGAGTTTCTTCATGTCCTCACGTCCTCCTGAGGTCAGGCCCTTAAGACGGCGTCTTTGTTGTCTTTGGCCGTGATTTTAGATGCTACAGAAACGAAAGCAAACTGAGTTCTAATTTGACCGTCAGACGATGATGCGCCGGAAAACGATACTTAAGAGCTTCGGATATTTCAGAAACTCTCCAAAGTCCACAGATGATTCATAACATCTGGAGCTCTTCTTCAGGCTCTCTAAGGCTCTTTGACTTTGAGCTTCGTAGCCAGTCGACAACACAAAGACGACAGGCAAAACCGCATGTCTATACATTTGTGTAACACACACTTGTGTAAGTGTGGTCTCCATTAGGTGCTAAAAACCTTTCCAAAGGTCACAGACAGATAAGACTGATACATAATTAGCGGAGCAGCAGAGCTTCCTCAGATCTGCATCCACCCGACCTCCTCCTGGTTCCTCCACCTCCTCGCTTGATGAGCTGCCACCACCCACCCGCTGTTCCCCCAGTGGGATAAAGGTTAATCCCCTGCCCCCCTGTCTGCCCCCGAGTGTGTGTGTGTGTGTGTGTGTGTAAGTGAGAGAGATGCTATGAGGAGCAACAGGAAGTCTGAGTGCTGAATTAGCTTGATGAAGAATACAAGTAGAGCCAAAACTGGTGGAATGTCCCAAATTATCAGCCTCAGGTCGACGCTCTGGCAAGAATGCTAATAGGCAACAGCCTTAGGTGCCCCAGACCAGAACATCCCGCTCCTCCACCACCTGCAAACACACTCAGGAGTGCTGTTAAAACCAGGAACGAGGCGTTGGTGCCCTGGAAAAAGAGCATCCCTGAGCAACGTCTGGAGTGGAGCAACCCAATGTCCATCCACTTTGTGGAACTCTGGAAAGTTGTTAGCTTCTGCCGGAACACCTTGTGGAAAGCATGATGGTTCCCCGGTGTTGCCCGCAGTTCCCCTGCACCAATGATGTTTTTTCATCAGTTTAAGGCCAGTGTCAGTGTTAATGGCAGATGCACCAAAAGGTTCCCTGTAGAACAGAGGTGGGCAACCTGAAGCCCGGGGGCCACATGTGGCCCAGAGAACCATTTAATCCGGCCCTCAAAGCCTTCACAATCATTTCTCCTAAAGTCAAATGAAGAGTGTTGTCAGCTTGATTGGTTAGAAAAAGGTTCAGACCCCCCCTTCAGCTAGCATGCTAACATATCCTGTCATATCAGCTTCATCGTCCATCTCCAGTTGGACAGCCTCTTTAAGATATTTTCTCTATCAATAGTGCATCCAGCAGGATTGTTAGCTAACTTCTGATCCTCATTTGGGAGGTTAGCTTCCTGCACCACCTAACCAGCCTGTTCATCGGGATCTGAAACCCAACACGGCCCCTCAGGCTAAACCACAACACAGGAACAATCCCCTCAGTCAGCTGCACGGGCGCCGCCACCGTGGATGCTAACCTTCGATGTGTTAGCGAGTTGACGTATCTGGGAAATCTGAAATGCTAAAATTTCCAAGGGGACCTCAAAGACGATTTGTTGCAGTGATTTGTTGCAAATTTGTCCCCTAATTTGACGAGGACTGCATCCTAAAGCAGCCGTTAGACAAACTCCGCCCACAAAAAGGATCAAAGCGGAAAACAGTGACCTTATACCTGAAGGAGGCGAACCTACCATGAGGACGGAAGCAGTTTTCCACAGCGTAGTGTTCCACCAGGAGCAAAGAGGATTCAACAAGTGAGTTAGCAAGCTAATGCTAACAGAGTACCATTGTTTTCAGACTATAACCCCTAATGAAAGCGAAATAAAAAGTCTATAAGTCGCATTTTGGGAGGAAATTTATTTTACTGAGTAGTATCTGAGATCAAGATGCTAATGATCTGGGTGGTCACCTGGGGGTTGTTGACAGGGTGGTGGACTCAGGCTCCTCCCATCACCCGCCTCTGATGCGTCCTCTGGCCTCAGCCAGCTGAGAACCCAAGAAACATCTGGAGTGGAGGCGAAACGTCTTCAAAGGAACCTTGACCACCAGGTTGCAGGGTGCAGAGATCTAAGCCTGGAAAACCAGGACCTGGATCCAGGCAGACTTCAGGAACAGACTTTTATCCTGGAAATACAAGTTGTTGTGAACAATAACAACAGACCAGGGAACAACAGGCTGAACAGGTGTACGCTATGCTATGTTTTAGATATTTGCACATTAGAAATTGCACCAAACTAAGGGAAAAAAGGTGCGACCTAAAGTCCGGAAATGAGGGTAATTAGCCAGAGCAGTGAGGGATTTTCTCTGTACATTTATGGCGTGTGTGACAACACGCAGCCGCGGCGCTGACGGGAGATATTTACACGTGAACAGCTCCGACTGTCACAACTGTCGTCGATCCTCAGCGATTCTCCGCCTCCGCGGAGGAGAAGCGGCTGCTGGTGCTGCCACGGCGCTCCGGCAGAATTCTGTTTATCAGCTCCAACAGTGGGGAGATTTATTCAGGAAGAAATCCAGAATTTGGATCCATTGGGGGGCATTTTAAAGGTGGACTCTGCGGAATCTACCGTATTTTCTGGACTACTGTGCGACTTGTATTTTTAAAAAATATGTTAATTTACACTGAGTGACATGACCGAGGAGTAAATACCACCCACGGCCTCTAGGGGCGGGGGGGGGGCTCTAGCATGTGATACCTATCGTACGTGCTACTCCTGTACCACTGGAAATGAATTTTAACATTCATTTAAAGACAACTGAAACAGCCCGACACAAGTTACCTTTAAAGAAACTCCTCTTCACCCAGGATGAAGATGGATTCAGTGATGCGGAATGAGACAAAGATTTGGCTAAACTTGCTAACCAGTAACTAGCTAGTAGGAGACGGGAGCTTGTTATGCTAACTCTGTCTTTTCAGCCTCACACGTATGTTCTTTATGCTGTTGTGTAGCTAAATAAATGTTTATGTGTTACGTTATCACACCTGACACCTGTTTAGCCTGTTGTTTTAGCTTCTATTGTTATTATTATAACTTGTCTCCTGGATTTTGTAAAATACACTCCCCCCCAAACAAAAAGCAGCCTATACTCCAGTGGCTTTTAGCTAGGTTTTTTCTCCTTTATGAAGCCTTTTTTGACTGATGCGAGCCCGAAAACCGCTGGTTTGTTGTGCTGGTTGAGGCCCCCACAAGCTGGAGACGCTCTTTACCCAGTAAACACAGCTGAGTAGCCTTATTAAGGCGCTAAAGTCTGGCCGGCTGCGCCGCGGCGAAGGTCTCGTCTCCACCCAGGGAGTTGTTATCGCTCCTCTTCCTCACACTGTGAAACAGCACCTAAAGTTCACCGCTGAATAATTCATTTTGGCGCCGTGGATGGGTCACCGAGTGGCCCCGGCAACGAGGAGGTGGAAGCAGGAGGCGAGTGCCAGCTAATGACCACTACACTCACCTCAGCCGTGTTAGCGCCTGTTAGCTCTTCCGCTACATGGAGATGATGTCCAGATACCGGCGCCTGGAGGAGGAACCACCTGGCCCAAGTCTAAAACCCAACGGGGCCCCTCAGGCGCCATCACTGCCTGCTTTAAATGGTCCAAAAAGGCTGCGAATTAGCCAGCTACTTGTTTTTAGCTTCTTAGCAACAGGATACGGAGTTCAGGGAGAATTATTGATTCAAAGGTCGACCAAAGTCCTGCTAAACGTGGCCGGATGGGAAAGGCGACCCCGTCTTTGGTCCCGGTCAAAGGTCAAAGGCTATCAGGAACTATGGGAGCAACAGTCCCCGCCCCCTCAGAAGGAGCCTCCGACTTTGCTAACCCTCCGTGTTTTCCCTCCCGTCCAGCAGGGCCGCTGGGGAATGGCCACAAAGACAATCGGAATGTGTAATATTTGGGAAAGCTCATTTCTACCGACCGACGAGCTGAAAAAGAATATTTGGGATTATTTTAATTCCCCTCTAAAACACTGAGGATTATTATTTTTCGTGATGATGCCTGATGCCCTTAAACATTTGATGCTGTTTGTGTGTGTGTGCGTGTGTGTGTGTGTGTGTGTGTGTGTGTGTGTGTGTGTGTGTGTGTGTGTGTGTAGGTTGGGTGGACATGGGGCAACTCTTGATTGATTAGCCTGATTTATTCTATTTTAACATAGAGATCTCAGAGATGAGGCAGCTGGAGGAGGAAGTGTGGGGGCCAGTTCCCCTTAGGACAAATATATGTTAAACACACACACACACACACACACACATACACACATACACACACACACAAAACTCCGATCCATCGATCAGAGATCAACCAATCAGCAGCCAGCTGGACAAACATGTGACGACATGAGCTGGTGTTCAGGTTCAGCAGGAACTTCTGAGGTCCAGACCCTCCTCCTCTTCTTCCACCTGTTCTCTTCTCCTCCTCTTCCTCCCCCTCATCCTTTCTCCTCCTCACCCACTTTTCTCCTGATATCTCCCTCCTTCCTGCTCTCCTCTGTCCTCCTCTCATCCCTCCTCCCTTCCTCTCATTCTCCTGATCTCTGCCCCTCGTTCCCTTTTTTGTTTTTCCTTCCCTCTCCCCCTTTCTCCTCCTACCCCCATCACCTCCTCATCTCTCTCCATCCCCCTTCCTCTCCTCTCTTTTCTTTCTTCCTTCCTCCTCCACCCCTCCCCCCTCTTTCTCTTCTTCCTCTCTCCCTCTTTTTCCATCCCTCCCCCTCCTGTCCCTCCCTCTCCTCCCTCTCTTTCTCCTTCCCTCTCCTCCATCCCTTCCCCTCTCCATCCCTCCC
>CAAE01014699.1:69996-87457 GCA_000180735.1 Tetraodon nigroviridis
GAAAGCTGGTGGACAGAACTACTGTCCATGAACAAACAGTCGGTCAGCAACCATGAGTGGCTGTTTCAGAACCAGCCCAGAAACATTTAGGACCATGGAGGGATTTCCTCAGGGAAACGCGCTCTGATCCTGAACCATGGTGATCTTCTGGGAGGGTCCTCCAGAAGGTGTGTGAGTCCATGTGTGAAGGTCAGAGGTCACTGTGATCCCACTGACTGGTGGTAAACTCCTGTCAGAGGTGTCTCTGGTTGGTTTCCAGACCTTCTACCAAAGCCCACCAGCATATCTGACTGGTTTCCCGTCTTCTTTCCAGTGTTGAGCAGATGTGTCTGAACCAGCAGATGTTCTGTTGAGTCTTGGTCTTCTGCTTCTGGCTGAAGGTCAGATTGTTGCTGCTGATGGTTCCAAACAAGCTCTTCTGAGAAAGAAACCTGGTTGATACTTTGAGGGAAGTTGCTTTGTCACCACAGCACCATGAGGACCAAGCCAGCCCCCACCCTCAGCAGAAACACGGTTCCCACCAACTCCAGCTGTGGAACAAGGTGGAACCACAGAAATGTGCAAACATCTCCGTGTAGACAGAGAACGTGATCTTCAGATCTCAGCAACATGACTGATGGATGGAAAGCTGAAGGTTTAGCTTCAGTTGGTGGATGGAAATGACACAACTCTGTTGATATTCAGGTGCTGAATCATGACAAGAGGACGTTTTTCTTGGTCTTTACAGCTTTAGAAACAGCAGACTGTCAGAGATTCACTGTGAAGTTGTTGCTTCAGCTCTGAAGTCCAGCCCCTCCCATCTGAGAGAACTGGACCTGAGTGAGAACAAGCTGAAGGATCCAGGAGTGAAGCTGCTCTGTTCTGGACTGGAGACTCCAAACTGTCACCTGGAGACTCTCAGGTCAGTTCATGGATGTGACTGTTCCACCATTGTTCATGAAGGTTCTACCAGAGATGTTGATGAATGTTCTCAGTGGTCCAGGTCAGAGAGAACTCTGAGCTGAGGAACATTCAGCTGGTTTTCTCTGGTTTCTAAAGATGTCTCAGCTCTCATCCCTTCTTCAGTTTGCTCCTTTGGTGCTTTCATTTAGCAGTTAAATATGATGCGTTACAGCTGGTTCAGCCCCTTTCTGAAGGTAGCAGATGTGACGTAGCCTGTTGTTGTTGTTGTTGTTGTTGTGGTTGCCCCAGTGACGGTAGGAGGTGTGTGTGAGCCTCCAGCTGACAAGTGCAGCCCTGCAGCAGCCTCAGCGTCCAGAAGAGGCTCCTTGTTATTGCCTGGACAGTTGTGGAGAGCTTGGAGAGAACTAAAGTTCTGCCTCTCAGGCTAAAGGAGCCCTCAGCCTCTCCTCCTGTGTGTTTGCCTGTGGGCGGCCAAAGAACCAGAGTGGGCGACAGGAGGAGGCCTCAGAAAGAAGAGAACGGTGCTTTTAGTAACTTTTATTCAAATGATGTTTTTTCCTGTATCTGTGAGGCTTTAGCAGAGCCTCTTGTCACTGAAAGCTTTAGAAGCTAGCAAAGGAGAAATCTGAGACACTTTCAAAGTCCAGATTTCAGACAAGTTTGAACTGAGGTCCAACACCAAAACACGTTTGAAGGAGGAAAAGTGGGATTTCTGGCTGATGGTTCCTCTCATCCCTTTATTTGGAGTCAGTGGTTCTGATTTCTGCTCAGCTGGCAGAAAGAAACATTTGACATGTTTGGTTCTAAATGAACTAAACCTGGTTTCTCCTTTATTTAGATTAACAGGCTGCAGTTTATCAAAGATCAGCTGTTCTCATCTGGGCTCAGTTCTGAAGTCCAGCCCCTCCCATCTGAGAGAACTGGACCTGAGTGAGAACAGAAACCTGAAGGATCCAGGAGTGGAGCTGCTCTGTTCTGGACTGGAGAGTCCAAACTGTCACCTGGAGACTCTCAGGTCAGTTCATGGATGTGACTGTTCCACCATTGTTCATGAAGGTTCTATCAGAAATGTTGATGAATGTTCTCAGTGGTCCAGGTCAGAGAGAACTCTGAGCTGAGGAACATTCAGCTGGTTCTCTGGAGTTGTTGGAGACGTCTCAGCTCTCATCCAGGAAGCTTCTTCAGGTCTGAACTAACTGCTGGAATCCCAGAGTCAGATGGACTGTGGAGAGAAAACATCGAAGTTCCTGGTTTGAACTTCTGTTCTCAGGTCAGAAGACAGGAAATCAACAGTCGGCCAGAGGTTTTAAAATCAGCTCTGAAGACAAAATGAGCTGAGTGAAAAGACAGACATGAGGAAAGAATGGAGGGATGAGGGGATGAGACAGGGAGATCTGGTCCAGAGCTCAGCTGTTTTCACACAGGAAGGGGAGGTGATGATGAGACCTGGAGGAGGAACATCAGGGTGAGGAGACGGGTGAGGGAGGAGCAGCAGAGCCAAACAGGAGGACATGACATCATCAGTCACCTGACTGGTGGAGATCAATCAGACTGGAGAGTGCAGAACCAATGAGCCAGAAATGGGAGGGATGGAGGGACCTGTGAGAAAGACAAGATCTGGGCGTTCCTTCAGAACCTGAGAGAACTGTCCATCTGTGAAGGCTTGAAGAAGATCCACACAGGCCAGTTGAGCAGAAGCAGCTGATGGATCTGAACTGGTTTCCACTGATCTAGAGACTGGAACAACGGCCACTGTCAGCACAGTCCCAGTTGCTGCTTCCACAGCTGCTGGACTGAGATGGAACCAGAGAAGAGGAGAGAGAACACGTTCCCAACCCAGGAAGAACTCTGGTAGACAGGCGACAGACCATGCTGCACCAGTGTTTCCACACGGTTGTTGTTGCTCCAGCTTTGTGTTGGTGTTGTCAGAGTGGAACAGAGTTCTGTCTGGGTACATTCTCTCTGGAGTTCAGGTCTTTGACCTTTTCACCTTTGATGAACTTCTCTTTGATCTTCTCTCAGAGTGTTTTTTCAACCTCTAACATCAAAGGTTGAATCTAAATGTTGGAAATGTTGTTTCCTCAGAAGTCCACCTTCAGCAGAGAGCTCTACTGATGAGAACCTCATGAGAACACATTAGCACAGATGCTGAGTGTCTGATGCTGCAGCTCCTCAAACATGTTCCTCAGCTCCCACTGATGGACCAACCTGGTGAAGAAGATCAGACACACTAGAAGAACAAGGTGGAGACGCTAATCCAGATTAGCCACAGCTCCAGTATCAGAGCAGGAACCAGATTTGGGGCCTCATTGCTGAATGTATCACATGTTGGCTTTAACTCTCATGAGTGATGAATAATTATCATAAACTATTATTGACCGCCCTTCCTGGGCTGCCACCTTATCGTGGTGGAAGGGTTTGCGTGTCCCAATGATCCTAGGAGCTCAGTTGTCTGGGGCTTTATGCCCCTGGTAGGGCCACCCATGGCAAACAGGTCCTAGGTGAGGGACCAGACAAAACGCAGCCAAAAGACCCCTTATGATGAGTAAAATCAATGGTCACGAGTTTCCCTCGCCCGGACGCGGGTCACCGGGGCCCCCTCCTGGAGCCAGGCCTGGGGGCGGGGCACGACAGCGAGCGCCTGGTGGCCGGGCTTTCGCCCATGGGGTCCGGCCGGGCCCAGCCCGAAGAGACTACATGTGGCCCTCCTCCAGTGGGCTCACCACCTGCAGGAGGAGCCAAAGAGGTCGGGTGCATAGTGAGTTGGGCGGCGGCCGAAGTGGGGGGGCCTTGGCGGTCCGATCCCCGGCTGCACAAACTAGCTCTAGGGACGTGGAATGTCACCTCTCTGGTGGGGAAGGAGCCTGAGCTGGTGCGCGAGGTTGAGAAGTTCCGATTCGATATAGTCGGCCTCACCTCAACGCACAGCAAGGGTTCTGGAACCACCCTCCTTGAGAGGGGTTGGACTCTCTTCTACTCTGGAGTTGCCGATGGTGAGAGGCGACGGGCAGGGGTGGCAATTCTTGTTGCTCCTCAGCTCAGTGCCTGTACATTGGAGTTCACCCCGGTGAACGAGAGGGTAGCCTCCCTCCGCCTTCGAGTGGGGGGACGGATCCTGACTGTTGTTTGTGCCTATGGCCCAAACGGCAGTTCAGTGTATCCAGCCTTCTTGGAGTCCTTGGAGGGGGTGCTGGAAAGTGCCCCTTCTGGGGGTTCCCTTGTTCTCCTGGGCGACTTCAATGCTCACGTTGGCAATGACAGTGAGACCTGGAGGGGCGTGATCGGGAAGAATGGCCCCCCTGATCTGAACCCGAGTGGTGTTTCGTTGTTGGACTTCTGTGCTCGCCACGGGATGTCCATAACGAACACCATGTTCAGGCATAAAGGTGTCCACATGTGCACATGGCACCAGGACACCTTAGGCCGCAGTTCAATGATCGACTTTGTAGTCGTGTCATCAGATCTGCGGCCGCATGTCCTGGACACTCGGGTGAAGAGAGGGGCGGACTGTCAACTGATCACCACCTGGTGGTGAGTTGGCTCCGATGGTGGGGGAGGATGCCGGCCAGGCCTGGCAGGCCAAACGCATTGTGAGGGTCTGCTGGGAGCGCCTGGCAGAGTCTCCCGTCAGAAGGAGCTTCAACTCCCACCTCCGGGAGAACTTTGACCATGTCCGGGAAGAGTCGGGGGACATTGAGTCCGAATGGACCATGTTCCGGTCCTCTATTGTAGAGGCGGCCGACCGGTGCTGCGGCCGCAAGGTGGTCGGTGCCTGTCGTGGCGGCAACACCCGAACCCGCTGGTGGACACCAGCGTAAGGGATGCTGTCAAGCTGAAGAAGGAGTCATACAGAGCCTTTTTGGCCTGTGGGACTCCCGAGGCAGCAGGCAGGTACCGGCAGGCCAAGCGGAGTGCGGCTACGGCGGTCGCCGAGGCAAAGACACGGGCATGGGAAGAGTTCGGTGAGGCCATGGAAAACGACTTCCGGACGGCTTCGAAGAGATTCTGGACCACCATCCGGCGCCTGAGGAGGGGAAAGCAGTACACCGTCAACACTATATACAGTGCGGGTGGTGTGCTGCTGACCTCAACTCGGGACGTTGTGGATCGGTGGAGGGAATACTTTGAAGACCTCCTCAACCCCACCGATGCGCCTTCCAATGAGGAAGCAGAGCCTGCGGACTTGGAGGTGGACTCTGACATCTCCGTGGCTGAAGTAACCGAGGTAGTTAAGAAACTCCTCGGTGGCAAGGCCCCGGGGGGTGGATGAGATCTGCCCCGAGTACCTCAAGGCTCTGGATGTTGTAGGTCTGTCATGGCTGACACGACTCTGCAGCATGGCGTGGATCGTCTGGGGCAGTGCCGCGGGATTGGCAGACCGGGGTGGTGGTCCCTCTTTTTAAGAAGGGGGACCGGAGGATGTGTTCCAACTATAGGGGGATCACACTCCTCAGCCTCCCTGGGAAGGTCTATTCAGGGGTACTGGAGAGGAGGGTCCGCCGGATAGTCGAACCTCAGATTCAGGAGGAGCAGTGTGGTTTTCGTCCTGGACGTGGAACAGTGGACCAGCTCTACACCCTCAGCAGGGTCCTTGAGGGTGCATGGGAGTTTGCCCAACCAATCCACATGTGTTTTGTGGATTTGGAGAAGGCATTCGACCGTGTCCCTCGGGGAGTCCTCTGGGGGGTACTCCGGGAGTATGGAGTGTCGGGCCTCCTGTTACAGGCTGTCCGCTCTCTGTACAACCGGTGTCAGAGCTTGGTCCGCATTGCCGGCAGTAAGTCGAACTCGTTCCCAGTGAGGGTTGGACTCCGCCAGGGCTGCCCTTTGTCACCGATTCTGTTCATAACTTTTATGGACAGAATTTCTAGGCGCAGCCATGGTGTTGAGGGGGTCCGGTTTGGTGACTCCAGGATCGGGTCTCTGCTTTTTGCAGATGACGTGGTCCTGTTGGCGTCATCAACCCGTGACCTCCAGCTCTCGCTGGACCGGTTCGCAGCCGAATGTGAAGCGTCCGGGATGAGAATCAGCACCTCCAAATCTGAGGCCATGGTTCTCAACCGGAAAAAGGTGGAGTGCCTCCTCCGGGTTGGGGAGGAGAACCTGCCCCAAGTGGAGGAGTTCAAGTACCTTGGGGTCTTGTTCACGAGTGAGGGAAAAATGGAGCGGGAGATCGACAGGCGGATCGGTGCGGCATCTGCAGTAATGCGGACTCTGCACAGGTCCGTCATGGTGAAGAGAGAGCTGAGCCGAAAGGCGAAGCTCTCCGATTTTACCGGTCGATCTTCATTCCTACCCTCACCTATGGTCACGAGCTTTGGGTAATGACCGAAAGAACAAGATCGCGGGTCCAAGCGGCAGAAATGGGTTTCCTCCGTAGGGTGGCTGGACTCTCCCTTAGAGATAGGGTGAGAAGTTCAGTCATCCGGGAGGGGCTCAGAGTAGAGCCGCTGCTCCTCCACATCGAGAGGAGTCAGATGAGGTGGCTCGGGCACCTAGTAAGGATGCCCCCTGGACGCCTCCCTGGTGAGGTGTTCAGGACACGTCCCTCCGGTAGGAGACCCCCGGGGAGACCCAGGACACGCTGGAGAGACTATGTCTCTCGGCTGGCCTGGGAACGCCTGGGGATCCCCCCGGAAGAGCTGGAAGAGGTAGCTGGGGAGAGGGAGGTCTGGGCCTCCTTGCTTAGACTGCTGCCCCCGCGACCCGACCCCGGATAAGCGGAAGAAGATGGATGGATAGTACCATCAGGTGGCCTTTGGTTTGATTTTCTGGCCTCCACTAACCGTCTGTTTTCACATCCATCCTTGGACTCTGGTCCATGGATGGATAGCAGGGTGGACAAGGCTCAGCCGGTGTCCAGGTTCAGTATTTTTCTATTTGTTCGACCACAAAATGTCTTCTCACTCATCATCAGTTCGGCCTCACGTTTAAACTGATCAAACAGCCGTGTGTCAACGTAAGGTTGTGGCCACAATATCCCTTTAAAATGGACGAGTGGAGGAAACTTTGGCCTCGGCTGCAGAAGAAGAAGAAGGAAAAGACGAGTGACTGTTCAAGCTTTTCAAATCCTCCTCAAACTCAAACCGCTGCCTTGTCCAACCAGCGTCTTTACTATTGGACATTCCCAAAGATCCATGGACCGTCTTTGCTCCCCCCCGTCTATCTCTCCGCTAAATTATCGACGGCTGTTAATTGTGCTGCGGAAGCTCCGCGCGGACCCACTACAGCCGCTCCGGGGCGCAAAAACAGGAACGATTAACTCTGCCGCCTCGCTGCGGCGTCCAATTATTGTCTGTTTACATTTGAGCTCCGGCTTTGAATAAATTAAATATCCCGAAGTGAAAACGTGCGTTCTGACCCCCCCCCCAGGAAGCGGCTCTTCATTAGAAGAACCTCGGTGTTTCTATGGTTATGCGTGTGCTGCTTCCAGTGCCGCCATATTGGATCTGTCCTCTCCTTGGTCCCGTCTTTGCGTCCGCGTTGACGTCTGGCATGTGTCATCTTTCAGTTTCTGGGCGGTGACCAGTGGTACCAGTCGTGGGGCTGGGAGGAGCGCTGCAGAGGAGGAGAGGCTGCTTCCCGAGGACACCTGTCAGGGATTTCACCCACAGGTGCCGCTGGGAAGCTAACCTCTTGGTTCACAGTCGAGGGGAATGAGGGACGAAAAGAAAAAAAACCAGAACTGGGCTGAGCCTGCGAGCTAACTCAGAGCAACGAAAACAGGCTACTTTTCTACAGGGGAAACACAAGACAGTGATCACACACGGGAACCGGGAAGGTAGGGACAGGGACAAGGGCAGGGACAGGAGGGGGGCCAGCGCCATTTGGGCCTGGAACCCAGGATCAGAGGGTCCTTGATGAAGGTGTTAATCAAGGATGGGAAACAGAGGAGGAAGGGAAGAACACAAGACAGTAGGAGGCAGGAAAGGAAAACTATACCATTCGTCCTCAAAGGGGGCTCTGACTAGGTCAGAGGCAGGTGTCAAAGGTCGAAGGGAGGGGCACAAGGCAGCAAACGTAAAAGAAGACAAGACCATTTATTTACGGTTTTAAAGACAAAAAGGGGTCTCTGGGTGGGCACAAATGGTCTGAGACATTCCTGTCATAAAGAACTGGCTAACATCAAAGGCACCCCTAAACGAACATCAAAGGCATCCCTAAACAGTGACCTTTCAGAGAGAAGACATTTCATACATTGTTCTAGGGTTTGCTTTTTTTCTTCCTCATGATCAAAGCGCTAACGGCTGTTCTCTTTGGTGTCCTGTCCGTCCTGCTTGGCAGTTGTCCTACGGCTCCAGCTCCCCCGCGCTGTCCAACCGCCAGCGATTCCCCACCTTCTTCCGCACCCACCCGTCGGCCACCCTGCACAACCCCACCAGGGTGCAGCTCTTCCAGAAGTGGAAATGGACTCGCATCGCCACCATCCAGCAGACCACCGAAGTCTTCACCTCCGTCAGTACCCTTTCTTTTTCCAACCTTCCACATCAAAGCCTGTTTTTTTTGGCTGATAGAACCTGAAAGTGGCTCGTTTGTGATTCGCTGATCTCTTGATTACCTGATTGAGATTTGGATCTGGATTCCAGATCCCTGGGGAGGGAGGGAGGGGGTGGATTCCCAGGTAGATTCCATCCCGATGGTGGTTCTGCTCTCCAGAAGGTTTCTTCAGTTCAAAGCTGGCTGAGGGCAGAGCTTGAAAATGTGGCCCTTGTGGACCGTTAGCGTGCTAATGACCTGGGCGGTCACTCGAGAGTTGTTAGCAGGGTCCTTTGCCTGGTTTCCGTTTGGATCAGTGGGTCTAGAACCAGAGAAACCTTCTGGAGAACTGTGTGGTTGCACGCAGAGATGGAGCCTTGGATGGTTCTCACCTGGATGACGGACAAACGCAGACGTCCTCACACTTTGTTCCTGGAGGATTTTTTAAGTCGACTGTGGCAGTAGTGTGAAATATTGATGGAGCCAAGCGTCATTCAGAGGCGCCGCGGTCGATACCACAGCCTTTGGTTCTGTAAAGGAGGCTAACAGCCGCGCTCTCGCATTCTTTGCTAGTTTGTGGTGTTTTTTCTTTGTCCCCGAGTCTTCTTTGTCACCCGATTCTTGATTTTCAGTCTTTTCACTGATGCGCTAGCTTTCTGTTCTCTATCTGGCCTCTCTGCTGAGCTCCCTCACTCATCCAGCCTTTGTCTCATCCGTCTTCCTGCCCGTCCCTTCCTTTCATCATGCAGACCCTGGACGACCTGGAGGAGAGGGTGAAGGAGGCCGGCATTGAGATCAGCGTTCGTCAGAGCTTCCTCACCGACCCTGCCGTCGCCGTCAAGAATCTCAAGGTGCTTTGATGAAAAATTCACCTCAGCTGCTGCTTTCTCTTCCTCCCCGCCTCCCCTTCCTTCTTCAGCTCACAGCTGCATGCCACGCCATTAGCATAGCGGCGATTCGATAGAGGAAATTAATGCGCCATGCTAATTAGAGCCTCCTGAACAGCGGCACTCGCCATCCTGTGAAGCAGCAGGAACTTTGGCGCGCTGCGCTGCCATATCAAGCTGTGCACCGGTGAAGTCTTGTTGCCGTGTTTTCTTCTTCGTGTTGTAACGCAGCGCCAGGACGCCAGGATTATCGTGGGGCTCTTCTATGAGACGGAAGCCAGGAAGGTCTTCTGTGAGGTTCGTACCTTCTCCTCACTAGCGAGTTCCACGTCTTCGCCCGCCCACATTGGCGCCTCCCCCTCTGGCTGCAGGTGTTCAAGGAGAAGCTCTACGGGAAGAAGTACGTCTGGTTCCTGATTGGCTGGTATGCCGACAACTGGTTCAAGATCAAAGACCCTGCCATCAACTGTACGGTGGAGAACATGACGGAGGCTGTGGAGGGACACGTTACCACCGAGATCGTCATGCTGAATCCCGAAACCGTCCGAGGCGTCTCCAATATGGTGAGACACCCGTCCGTCGCAGAGGTGGCCAAACTGAGGCCCGGGGGCCACATGTGGCTCCATGAATCATTTAATCCATCCATCAAGCAGGATTTTTAGCTACCTCTGATCCTCATGTGGGGTTAGTTACCCGAACCACCTGAGTGGCCCGTTTATTAAGATCTAAATCCCAACGTGGCCCTTTAGGCTAAATAATTGTCCACCCCTGGACTAAAGTAAGGGAATGGGATGCTAACAGCTCTGTACGTAAGCTTCACACTGATAAATAGTAACTGGTCTGCGTTATAGAGAGAAGTGAGTCTCATGAAGAATTGATCAGAATGCGTTTGATTGAGGGCGTCAAGCCCCAGCTGGAGAAAGCTCCCGTTTCTATTTCGTGGTGTCCGAATTCATATAGAAAGACACAACACACAAAAACCCCAACCAAATTCAGTGTGTTTGTGAACAAACACACAAAAAAAAGTGCACAAATGGCACATTTGTAAACTGCTGAGACTCAACAAGTCAGTGAACGTTTGGTCGGTTAAAGGTGGTTCGCTTGGAAAAAGAAGGAAAAACGTTTCCATTTCCAAAAAATAGATGTGAAATCTAAAATTGACCCTTGAAAATAATGGAAACGATAGAATGTCATCTCCACCTCCATTTATCCCACATCCATCCTCCTGCACTTTCACACCTTCCACATCTGTCTCTTCCTCTTCTTCTCGCTCCTCCATCATAGTTAAGGTTGTGAATATTGAGCCCTTTTTGTTGACGAACCCTCTGCTTCCTCATTCGGGTGATCTTAAAACACACACACACACACACACACACACACACACACACACACACACACACACACACTGGCTGTCTGGCTCATTTATTAGGTATAGTTTAATTACAGTTTAGCTGGTGTTTGTCCTCCTTTGTTCATTCTTTCTGTCCCCCTCCTCTCTTTGACCTCTTCTGACTGTCTTTGGCGCTCCATCCTTCTGTTCCTGAACACTTTATTTGTCTGTTCGTGCATCTTTTTGCCTCCCTTTGGAGCCCTCAGAAGAAGCTGAATGTGCTTCTTCAGCTGGTTTTTTGGTCTTTGGCAGATTGAAATGCCAATTATCAGAGCTCCTTTGTGATGAGGACAGCGTGTTTGGGAGGACGTCCCCTTATCTGTCAGACGGAGACGTTGCTAATGAGAGTCGGATTACACAAATTCCTTCAGGCAAAGTAAATATGAACAGTTCGATAGGAGGGAAAGTAAACCTGAGCTTTATTAATCCTGGAGTTTTGCTTGTTTCTACATCCCATGCTGACGTGCTCTGAAGCCATTAGCATTCAGAGGTTTTCTGAATTATCGGGAGATGATTCTGAAGAGGCTGTGTGTGTGTGTGTGTGTGTGTGTGTCCGTCCGGAGGGTTTGCGGAGGTACATCTGGGAGGCAGACAGCTACAAGAGTAATTACTGCCTTAAAATAGCTCAGCAAAGACCAGACGGTCCCCCAGGAACATGTGCGAGTGGCTCAGAGATCCACCCCCACGAGCGACAAACCGGGGAAGAGCAGAACAAATGTGGTGTAAGAACCACTCCTGATTTATTAAAGACAGAACGGAGATGGACAGAGCGGAGAAGGCGTGTAGGAGGCCTCAGCTCTTCTTCAACCTGACTCCTTCGCTCCGTCTCTGCTCAGACTTCGCAGGAGTTCATCGCCGCCTTGATGTCCCGCCTGGGTGGGATGAACCCCGAGGAGACGGGCGGCTTTCAGGAGGCCCCCCTGGCCTTCGACGCCGTGTGGGCCCTGGCCCTGGCCCTCAATAAGACCGTGGCTCCGCTGAAGGCCAGGGGCCGAAGGCTGGAGGACTTCAACTACAACAACCACGACATCACCTCGGAGATCTACAGAGCCCTCAACACCAGCTCGTTTGAGGGCGTTTCTGTGAGTCTTCAGCACCTTTGCAGACGTTCCTCCATCTTTTATTCTTCATGAGGTGGGATCTGGAAAAACATTGATTTTGAGCTCCCGGAGGTGTGTTTGTGGGCCATCGCAGCCAATGAGCATCAGCACCTCCGAGGAGAACATCCTGGGTTCTGGGAGGAGAAGATCACAGTTCTATTTCAAAAAAGCTCCTCCGGTTTCTGAATCACAGAAACTGATTGGTTTCTTTTCATCCTGTCTGTAAATACTTGTGAACGAAGGATGTCCTCTCAGGCCTTCAGACATCAGTCAGTAATTCACTGGGATGTTTAGCTTTGGTATGTCTAGCTTAGTTGACAATTACCATCATTTTTCATATTGGCGATTACCGTCAATTGTTTATTTTATTCACAAAGTTGAAAAAAATAACTATGAATCAGAGTCTGACGTCATCGTATTGCGCTAGCTTGATAGGACAATATGCTATGGCTAGGATAACAACGACAGCGATCTGTAAAAGTTGCCGTAAAAAAGCGCTAAAGCAACAAATCTGAACCAACGTTTCCAGACCCACCATCCACAGCAACACGCTATCCCAGCTATTATGGGATGTTCAATAAGTCAGTAAACTGCTCCCACTCCCTAACAGAATGGTAATTCGTGTTATTTAAGCTCATTATGCTATGATAGATTAATGTAAAAATGGACATATTTTTCAATTGCAATTTTTTTTCTGCCATTGAATCATCTCCAGAAGTTTCCAGGTATCCTCCAGGAGCTCCAGGTATGTCTGTAGAAGCACCTGTTTTCTTTGCAAACATTTGGAGACACCTTGGGCTTGTGGGAGCCTGGATGTTTGCAGTTGTGCTAGCCGCCTGCAGCCTTGTATTTGTTCTAAAGATCAGTCTTATAATTCCACCTCTGGCCACAAAAGAAAATCCTTCAAATGAGGACAGATCATCCTCTCCAGGAAGGAAGGCGTAGTGATTGCAGGTGAAAGGAAATCAAAGGGTTCCTGTCTGTGTCTCAGGGCCAGGTGGTGTTTGACGCTCAGGGCTCCAGGATGGCCATGACGCTCATCGAGCAACTGCAAGGTAAAACACCGGCGCACCTCTTTTCGACCCCCCACTCGTCCGTTTATTCATTTCCTGAGTGATCCCGGCCTGTCCGCTCGTTCCACTGATTGATTTCACGTAGGCGTGTGTTGACTCGTCGCGCTCGGCTCTAATTGGACGGCGGCCTTCGTTTCTGGGGATGACACCCTATTTGTCAGCGGCGCCTTAATGAGTTCCTCCACAGGGGATTATTCTCTCCCTCTGTCGTCTTCACACATCCTAACGGAGGAGTATTTTACAACCCTCGCTCGGTGTCTCCTCCTTCCGGTGGCGGTGCTGAGGTAATTTGACATCGGCGGTGAGGTGACCCGACGTGCGTCTCTGAATCACCGTGGGGGCCTCATCAGTATTCCTGGTCAGGCTCCTTTGTTCCCCGTCCTCTTCCTCCTTCTGTTCGCCTGTCGTCGTGCACCTTTTCAACCCTTGCGCGGTTTATTTGCCTGCCGTGTGTTTGTTTGTGCGCGCTAGCGCTCCGCTATTCTGAAACCGAGGGAACGATGGAAAAATAGCTTGATGGCAGCCTCATGAATATTTACCACCTCTGTCTTGTTTTGTTGTAGTGTTTGAAAACATGATCCCCCCAATATACCAGGGCAGGAAATGCATTAGACTAGCATGCTGATTAGACTTGATCCATTCTGCCTTTTCTCCTTTTTCGTTCTTTTCCAAACACTTAGGAGGCAGCTACAAGAAGATTGGATACTATGACAGCTCTCAGAAGAACCTCTCCTGGTTTGGAAATGATGTTTGGATAGGTAAGATGCTCTTCCTCCCCACAGCTTCCCGTCTGTAAGTCAAGCTTAGGTCATGTGATGGTTCCGAGGTCCAATTATTAAAATTTCCTCCAAGTCAAAGGTCCGAAACAAAGTCCAGTTTGTGTTGTGCTAGCTCTTTTACCAGTTATAAAAGTAGCCCAGGCAAATTAGTTATAGGCTTTTATTTTAGAGTAAAGAAAACAAAAACCTCAAAATGAAATAATTAAAAAAAAAACCAAAAAAACAAGCAGAGCAGAAAAATCAATTTTTTGCCTCCCTAATTAAAGAGATGTGAGCCTAAAAAATAGAAGGCTAACTCTTCCAGTAAGAAAAGTCACGTTTCCAGAGCAGCCTTTCCAGGGCAAACGGACACTTTGGCCGTGCGCCGGTCGAACAGGGTAAACAAGCGATTGGATTGGCTGGACTGAGGGGAGCTGTTGCCGTGGTAACTGGAGTAGCAGCGCCCCCTGTCGGGAAAACGTTCCACGAAAATCTGTTCACGTAGATTAATCAGAGATTGGTCACGGGTCCGGACGGAACCATCATGCGGTCCGGATCCGGACCACGATCCGCCTTTTGGTAACGCCCGCCCCTTTTTCCTGTGGCCGTTTTACTATTTTTGCCCCAGATTCGGGAGCCAGGCCCGGGCATGCGCGACAGATGACGAGGGAACAGCTCCGACCCTGCCGCCGCTGTGCTGCAGAGCCGTTAACGAACGACAGCGGCGCTTTTTTCCACCGAAAACAAAAGCAGGTGTTAGTGGGTGTCGGGCTTGGTTTTCTAGCCGCGTGCGCTAAGATTCCTGCGAGCTATGACTCAGAGGAGGAGTGTGACTATTGGAGCAAATTGCAGCAATCAAGCATTAAGGATCTGAAAGCGCCTGAGCGGCTTTGCTAAGCTGTTGCTGCTGCTGCTGCTGCCTGCGTCGGTGAGCAGGCCGCACACACACGCGCACACACTTACACACTGGAGGGCTGTTTTTAGACTGTGCACACGTCCCTCTCGTTACCTATCGCCTCACATCTCTCCATCCACCTCTGAGGACACTGTTTTACAGACCTCCAGGCTGATTCCACCAATCGGGAAGCCAGAGCTGACTTTCTGACTGCTGACAGCGAGAGCACGTCTGCGCTTGTTGACTGCTCCGTGCCTCTCGGGAGAGGTGACACACTTGTGCGCCACTAATCATTCCTGCACGCTCCGGTCTCCCAGAGCTGGCCGTTTTCCAGTTTTAACGAAAAGGCCACGGTTTCTCAGGTTCACGGAAACAAAAAAAGGAAATTTGATAATAATTCTTTAGCTGGGAACAACGTAAGGCAGTGATCGATACGCAAAACGATTCATCTGAGGGTTGATCGTCTTCCGAGGGTCCTCCAAGGCACCCGAAGCTCTGGGTGGGGGACTCTTCTCCTTCCATTACAAACCCACCAACAGGAGCAGCCCTTGCTTCGGTATATTAGCAACAATGCTCATTGTTGTGTTTTACGCCACAAATGCAGAGGGGTGAGCGGCGGTGGGCGGAGCCAGAGCTTGGGCGTCCAGCCTGGTGGTCACAAAAACCCGTTTGGGTTTGTTTGACCTTCTCCCAACCGGCCCCGAAGTCGGCGTCTGTCCAAACGGATGAGCGCTGAAGAGTGCCTCACGTGTCGCTGACGGGGGCTGTGTGTCACGTCCTGAGTTTGGCCTGTTGCTGTGTGACAAACACACACACACACACACACACGTGTTTTTCCCGCATGATCTGCTGTCTGACAGACGCGACTGTTGTTTGCTTCACTTCTGTTTTTTTTTGTTTTTTGTTTTTTTAATTTAACTGGAGCTAAAAGAAACTTGGATAGAGTGTTGTTTTCCCTGAGCAGTGTGTGTGTGTGTGTGTGTGTGTGTGTGTGTGTGTGTGTGTGTGTGTGTTTGTGTGCTAGAGGTACTACTCTGAGTTTCTAGTTTTAACCCCCCCTCTTTCCCCACTCCCTTCCCGGTCGCCCTAACAACCACTCCGACTGCACTCTCTCTCCTAATCGCTGTGGCAACTGGTATAGAGCTGGGTCTCCATAGCAACACCCTGTCCTCATTCCTTGATCAAGGACGGATAGTTCACACACACACACACACACACACACACACACACACACACACACACACACACGCACTACAAGGCATCATATGACTGTGGTGATGTCGTCTATGTTCCATATTTAATCTTTTTTGTAACATAAACCCCTAAACCTTTTAACTAAAATACAAATATCCTAAAAATGTATGTGAATGAGCCCACATACTTTCAATTGTATTCTGTAATTTTTTCCCATTGTTACCTAATTAACACCACAAATATGAGGAAATATTTCTTTAAACGTAAACCGATAAATTGGATATTGTTGTGTTGAATATTACTGGGAATAGATTCAGTTAAATAGTCCTAATCCATAAAGATAATCTCCTTTAACGACCAGCCGTCACACCAGAACCTCACTGATGAGGAGAAGATGAAGCATCTCTACAATTCAAATGATGAACATCAATAATGTCTGCTGGTATTTTAAATTACAGCCTCATTTATATCAATATTCTTCAAATCAAGACGATCCCTCCTTTCTCACTGGGTGGTTTCTTCTTCTTCTCTTCTTTCTGGAGATCGGGGGGGTAAACAGGATGCTGGATCCCCCCAAATGGAGCATTTCTTTGTCTTTTTGAAGCTTTCTGGTGCTTCTTGACTTTTGTTCTTATGAATCCCAAAGGGGGAGAAGCTCAGTCAGTCTTCTAACGAGGCGTTCTGCTCTCTGTGTGCCCTCCTTCTTCTCCTTCTCCTTCTCCTTCTCCTTCTCCATCATCTCCTTCTCCGTCCTCTTCTTCTCTGCTAGCATATGCCACATTTTGTCACACGTTTGGGCACATGACAAACTAGGTCAGTGTACATTTGTGTTCCTGTTCGCTAGGTCTGTGTGTGTGTGTGTGTGTGTGTGTGTGTGTGTGTGTGTAGGTTTTGTGCAGTTCACATGCCGTACAGGGAGGTCAGAGGTCATGAGGAGAAGGAAGTGATCTGGATAGATCTGGTTTCAGCGGGATTGTAGGCGGGAATGCCAGAACTCCTCCTCTGCGACCGTCCTCTCCCTGCTGGAGATGCATTAGCTGTGAGCACGTGTTGACGCGCGTCCAAACGCACCGCGATAACACCCAGCGACCCTCCAGGGTGCCGGGCTCTGACGCGTCGGCTCGCCGTGACGCATCGGCCCCGTGCGCTGCTTCGTGCAGCAGTTCAAGCCTCCTTCCTGCCGCCGAGATCTCGAGCGTAGCCTTTAGCTCGGGCGATTAGCGCTGAGTCCTGCCTCTGGTCCTGGACCTGAGCTGGTGGCCACACACTCACATCACCTCACACACCCATGACAGAGTGTGTGTTTGTTCCTGCTCAGCACTCAGGTTCACGTGACGTGTGCACGTGTAGAAGGGTGGGTGCGTGCACGGATGCACAGATAAGACAGATTAAAGAGGCTCCATGTCCATGTTTGGTCCTGCTGACCCACCAGAAACCCTGGAGGAGTAACCTGGGGTTAACGGCTGGATGGATGGATGGATGGATGGATGAAAAAAAGGTGGGATAAATGGATGGAAAGATAGATGAACGGATGGATAGAAAGACAAACGGACAGATGAATAGATGGATGGATGGAGAAATAGATAGATGGATGGATGGATAGATGGATAGATAGATGGATAGATGGATAGATAGATAGATAGATGGATAGATAGATAGATGGATAGATGGATGGATAGATGGATAGATAGATAGATGGATGGATGGATAGATAGATAGATAGATAGATAGATAGATAGATAGATAGATAGATAGATAGATAGATGGATGGATGGATGGATGGAT
>CAAE01014699.1:87507-109488 GCA_000180735.1 Tetraodon nigroviridis
AAAAAAATAGAATCTAATCCAATCTAATCCAATCTGTCGTGTGGGTGTGGCCAGAATCACTCAAGGCTCCAAACAGCTTCCAAGGACTTTGACCCATGTGGACTTTGACCGACGTCTCAAACGTGGACACAGGAGATAAAATAAGTGAATAATTTATTAGAAGACAAAGGCCTAAAGGATTTTACCACCAGATAAATGATGTGTGATCAGACATGAAGCAAGAGTCTTTCTGCTGCATCTCCTCACCTGGTTAGATGCAGCAGAAAGACTCTTGCTTCATGTCTGATCACACATCATTTATCTGGTGGTAAAATCCTTTAGGCCTTTGTCTTCTAATAAATTATTCACTTATTTTATCTCCTGTGTCCACGTTTGAGACGTCGGTCAAAGTCCACATGTGTCAAAGTCCTTGGAAGCTGTTTGGAGCCTTGAGTGATTCTGGCCACACCCACACGACAGATTGGATTAGATTGGATTAGATTCTATTTTTTTGTCATTGTGGAGGTCAAAGGTTCAGGATAACCAGGAGAAGATCTATCCAGAGGCAAATAGCAGTTATACAACATCGTATGAATCAAAAACAGGAAATGGTATGTCCATTTTTAGTTTTAAAAAATAAGGAAGATAAAAGTGCAGAATGTGCAGATTGAGAATGAGCTGTGCAAATCCAGTGGACAGTGGTGCAGTGGGTTGGGCAGAATCCAGAATAGTTCAGAGTCTTGATGGGACTGTGGTCCAAGCTCCCCAGGATGTCTGAAGGAGAAAAGGGCGCCTTCACGTTGAGTCCAGGAAAAATGGGAATTTACCAGCTTTGTCGCTGGTTTTACCGGTCCAGAGCGTCTGTACTGGGTTTAACGCTTGATTTGGTTGCTGTTTCCTGCTCCCGACAGGTACCTTTGCACAGGAAACAGACAAAGTGGTGTACGGCTTGGTGTTCCCCCTCAAAAAATCTGATATACTTAATGTACAGGTAAGTCCTGATGAAATACCCAGACAGGGAAGAGAATGTAACATACTCGACTCAAAAGTTGTGCGGCACATATTAATGTTTAATTGTGCTCTTCTCCTTTTGCAACCATCTCACATGCCCAAAAGAATATTTCTAGAATATTCAGTGTTACCCTTCCTAGGCTGCCACATTACCGTGGTGGAAGGGTTTGCGTGTCCCAATGATCTTAGGGGCTCAGTTGTCTGGGGCTTTATGCCCCTGGTAGGGCCACCCATGGCAAACAGGTCCTAGGTGAGGGACCAGACAAAGCGGGTGCATGGGAGTTTGCCCAACCAATCCACATGTGTTTTGTGGATTTGGAGAAGGCATTCGACCGTGTCCCTCGGGGAGTCCTCTGGGGGGTTCTCCGGGAGTATGGAGTGTCGGGCCTCTTGTTAAAGGCTGTCCGCTCTCTGTACAACCAGACCAGTGTCAGAGCTTGGTCCGCATTGCCGGCAGTAAGTCGAACTCGTTCCCAGTGGGGGTTGGACTCCGCCAGGGCTGCCCTTTGTCACCGATTCTGTTCATAACTTTTATGGACAGAATTTCTAGGCGCAGCCATGGCGTGTTGAGGGGGTCCGGTTTGGGGACTCCAGGATTGGGTCTCTGCTTTTTGCGGATGACGTGGTCCTGTTGGCGTCATCAACCCGTGACCTCCAGCTCTCGCTGGACCGGTTCGCAGCCGAATGTGAAGCGTCCGGGATCAGAATCAGCGCCTCCAAATCTGAGGCCATGGTTCTCAACCGGAAAAAGGTGGAGTGCCTCCTTCGGGTCGGGGAGGAGAACCTGCCCCAAGTGGAGGAGTTCAAGTACCTTGGGGTCTTGTTCACGAGTGAGGGAAAAATGGAGCGGGAGATTGACAGGCGGATCGGTGTGGCATCTGCAGTAATGCGGACTCTGCACCGATCCGTCATGGTGAAGAGAGAGCTGAGCCGAAACGCGAAGCTTTCGATTTACCGGTCGATCTTCGTTCCTACTCTCACCTATGGTCACGAGCTTTGGGTCGTGACCGAAAGAACAAGATCGCGGGTTCAAGCGGCAGAAATGAGTTTCCTCCGTAGGGTGGCTGGACTCTCCCTTAGAGATAGGGTGAGGAGTTCAGGCATCCGGGAGGAGCTCAGAGTAGAGCCGCTGCTCCTCCACATCGAGAGGAGTCAGATGAGGTGGCTCGGGCACCTAGTAAGGATGCTCCCTGGACGCCTCCCTGGTGAGGTGTTCAGGACGCGTCCCTCCGGTAGGAGACCCCCGGGAAGACCCAGGACACGCTGGAGAGACTATGTCTCTCAGCTGGCCTGGGAACACCTGGGGATCCCCCCGGAAGAGCTGGAGGAAGTAGCTGGGGAGAGGGAAGTCTGGGCCTCCTTGCTTAGACTGCTGCCCCCGCGACCCGACCCCGGATAAGCGGAAGAAAATGGATGGATGGATGGATGGATATTCAGTGTTAACATTTCCCCTGAGGTTGACACATTTTCCTCTTTCAGTTTCGCTACTATCTGGGATTGTGGACCAAGTCCAAAAGATACACCTCAACCAGGAACAAACTGTTAACGTTCATCAACGGGCCAAGTTGGAGTCCTGGCAAACCCCGACTGGGTGACCACGCCAATAATCCTCCGGTCAGTGCTTCTGAGCGATGACACACGTTCTCCAAAGTTTGTGTGTGCGTGTGTGTGTGTGTGTGTGTGTGTGTGTATGTATGGACTGCAGATTTTTCTTTGTATTTCAGATCACAGGAAAGGAAGTGCCTCACGATCCCATGCTGCTGTTGCCAACAAAATGCTACGTCTCTGTACATTTCCTGCTGGTGGTTTTGATCTACCATTATTTATTCGAAAATACGATGGTGCGTATTTCTCACACCTGGAAAGCCTAATTTGGGAAACACCAAGTATTTGTGATGCTTTTGTTTCAGTCCTGCGTGTGTGAGGTTTGTGGCCGGTCTCACCATGACTGCTGCTCTAGGCTAGGCCCTTGTGTCGTTGATTGTAGCTAATTAACGCTTGGTCAGAATCCTCCTGCTCAAACAGATCAGCGTTGAGTCAGACCGATGAAATCGCTGTTATGTTTAATGCTGTGAATGAAGTTCAACACGAGGAAAGAAGGGACAGTTAATCCCACTATCGTATTTATCTGGACAATCAAAAGAGCAGTCGTCATATCTGGAATATGACACTCATTTATATTTGCCTTTTTTTCTTTTTCTTTTTTTTTACAACCTAAAACTGTATATTTCATCCTAGTTGCTGTCCCAGTTAACCGTTCTGGGAATGACCAGCTATATTCTGCTTACCCTCACCACCCTGGGCTACATCATTGATCAAAGGTAAGATGCTAAGTGCTAATCTGCGTAATGATTGATTTAAAAATATCTTTTTGTGTGTAACCTGAACCTGTGGTTACAACCAAAAAGGTGCACATACAAAGAATGACGTTGTGCATCTTCTTCGTTACCACCTCGAGATGCAAATCAAAACCTGGAGCGGCAGCACCCACCATGCTGATGTTTGATAATCCTGGGTGAACCACCGAACCCTTCAGCTTTAAACCATTCAGGAATTGTTCCTGTTCCTGTTCAGGCCAGCAGCAGGAGTGTTGGAGCTGTTCCGCTGCGCTGCCTTCATGGCCATGCAGAGATCTGGTTTAATAAAGAGCCTGGTGCCTCCTCCAGCAGCGACGCTCACAGAGGTAACGACACATCCAAACCCGCAACTTCCTACATTCTGCGGCTTCCACTTAGTCCACTTTCAAATGATCACTTTCAGGGACATTGCACTCTACATCCAGTTTAGATGTAACGATGTAACTGATATAAATAAGCGATAATCCTGGAATATCTAGTGCCTGGTGCTGCTTTTTTTGTTATCTGACAAACCGCACACCTTTCTAGTTTTCACTGCCTGCTTCTGAGCCGTTGGTAAGATGACCAACTCCTCCAGACAGAAGGAGGCCGAAGGGACCAACATTTCAGCCACAGCCAAAGACGATGGTTGGTCCAGATCTGTGGATGTTCCAGATCTGTAAATGGTCCTGATCTGTAAATGGTCCAGATCTGTAAATGGTCCAGATCTGTAACTGGTCCAGATCTGTAAATGGTCCAGATCTGTGGATATTCCTGATCTGTGATTGATCCCCTTCGGTGTCTCCTAGAATATTGCACCACTAGAACTTCAGAAACTCATTCAAATCCCCCTGAGAAGGCTGGTTGTCAGTGACGAATGCATCAGAAGACGGAATATTTCGGAGAACTTTAACAAGCAGCCAGTCAACAGTGCGGCTGGACCTGCTCAAGAGTTCACCAGGTTGACGGTCGGGTCAGACGATGTCGTTCACATTGTCCTTAAATGCCATCAGTAAACAACATACAGGTCATTCCCTGCGTCATCGCCCAATCAGCAGTTTTAATGCGGGTGGTTGCACGGTGACACAGCGGTTGGTGACACAGTGGTCGATCCCGATCTGTGGTTGGTCCAGATCTGTGGTTCAGATCTGTGGCTGGTCCAGATCTGTAGTTGGTCCAGACCTGTGGTTGGTCCAGATCTGTGGTTCAGATCTGTGGCTGGTCCAGATCTGTAGTTGGTCCAGACCTGTGGTTGGTCCAGATCTGTGGTTCAGATCTGTGAGTGGTCCAGATCTGTGGTTCAGATCTGTGGCTGGTCCAGATCTGTGGTCCAGATCTGTGGCTGGTCCAGATCCGTGGTTGGTCCAGACCTGTGGTTGGTTCTGTGTGGTCCAGATCTGTGGCTGGTCCAGATGTGTGGTTGGTTCTGTGTGGTCCAGATCTGTGGTTGGTCCAGATCTGTGGCTGGTCCAGACCTGCGGTTGGTCCAGATCTGTGGTTGGTCCAGATCTGTGGTTGGTCCAGATCTGTGAGTGGTCCAGATCTGTGGCTGGTCCAGATCTGTGGCTGGTCCAGATCTGTGGCTGGTTCTGTGTGGTCCAGATCTGTGGCTGGTCCAGACCTGCGGTTGGTCCAGATCTGTGGTTGGTCCAGATCTGTGGTTGGTCCAGATCTGTGGCTGGTCCAGATCTGTGGCTGGTCCAGATCTGTGGCTGGTCCAGATCTGTGAGTGGTCCAGATCTGTGGCTGGTCCAGATCTGTGGTTGGTCCAGATCTGCGCCCTCTACATTGTCACACAAACAACATGCAGGTGGTCTGTTCCCCGCATCACCCCCTCCAGTCATTCGGTTCCCCGATGACTGGACTGGGTCAGGCAGGAACAATGCCATGACCAGAACCTTTGAACAGAGACACAAGCGTTCATGTGTTCCAGCTTCTGTCAGGCTGTTGACGGCGCTTTGGGACTGATTCTGGATTCCTTTGGGCCAGTTTCCCCTCGGGTCTGTGGGCTCTCTGTAGTGGAGCTTCTTCACAGTCAGACATGCTGCCTTCAGGTGTCAGCAGGTCTTTACCCACAGACGGACCTGGACGGGGTCTCAGCACTGACCTGGGTGGTCCCCAGACCTCACCACCGTCTCCGTCTGACCCGCAGGTCTTTGTCTTCTTCTCTCTGCTGTACTGGGCTCTGCAGAGCATCACTCAGCTGCTCGCCATCAAGAAGAAGAACAACTGAGCGCGTCGCACAAGGCAGACCTGCGGTGACTGTAACACTGTATGTTGTTTCTTCACAGTCTTCTCTTTATTAACCGGCCAGCTGTGTGCTCCTAAAAACCAGAGCAAATATTCAACACAATAGATCGTTTTTGAAAGGAAGCAGAAACGTCCGAGCCTGAGCAGCTTTTTTTTTTTTTTTTTTTTTTTTTTTTACAATTGTTCTTTTTGAATTCAAACAAAATTCTTACTTACAAATAAAATTATTTTTTCCTCCATTCTATCCTACATTTTCCAAACCTGTCGTAAAAAAAACACCAACATTCTCTCCTTTACTTTAAAAACTTGTATTTACAAGCGTGTTAAGATGCCCCTTCACGACAAGTTAACAAACTTTCTTTTGAAATTTAAGCGTGAAAAAACAAAAAAAGGTGAAAGTAAAGACCCGTGCAGGATCCCGCAGTAAAATGGGACAGAAAAGGATGAGCCACCTAAATGAGGATGTTTTGCACATTTTTAGACATTTTGAATGACAAACGACAGATGAAATGTAACCAGTCCCACACACTCATGAAGACTTTAGTGGCTGTCACGTGTGCGAGGGCTGGTCTCCAGGAACGTCCACATTTACCATTCATGTAAAAGACTAAATAAAAAGACTCCAAACTTTGACCTGTATAACAAAATTAGGCCCTTTTTATGGAGATTTTATGCCGGTATGATGCACAGCAGAAACAGATTAGACTATTTTTATTTAAGTGTTTTTTGGTTTGTCGGTTCTTTTTTTCGTAGTAAAATAAATCTTTATGATGAGCCCAGCAGCAGCCATAGAAGCATCACAACCAGGATTTAAACCATCTAATCACTCTGGAGGTCTTCCCAAATAAAAGGTGTCAGCTGGTGTTTGTCTCTGCGAGGACCCAGCAGTCCAAATCAGGTCAAGCTCGGCCCAATCAAGCTTCATCTTTGGCTATCCACATCCCCTCCACCCCTTTCTGCCTGATTTTTGGCGGCTGTATGCGGCTGAACTTTGTGTCTGAGTTGAATGTACGACTGAATACGACTTGCTTTTTTTTTTTTTTACCTTTACCTTATTTTTCTCTCCCAACTTAAATCACTGTGTCCGTTTAGAACTGTAACCATGGAAGTTCACAGGATTGATAATATATGTAAGAAAATACTTGTTTTAGGGCCACAAAATAAAAGGACTAGAAGGTTAAATGCAGATGTTATTTATATTCTGGGAAAAACCACACCATATTCTTTGTCTTTGAACACAGTGTAGAGGTTAAATAGGTTTTTATCACTCTCTTTTTGAAACTGCTAAATTAAAAAACAAAAACAAACCAAAAAAACCCGAGTGGGCCCCCAACAACATCAATCAACTTTATTTGTACCAAACTTTTCATACAAAAGCAACACAAAGTGATTTAGAGAGATAAAAAAAGAACAACAAGTAGAAGAACACTGGGAACCTCCTGGTCCCACAGGGCCAGCAGGGGCCCCCCCGGACAGCAAGACTGCTGTGGACAGAGCAGACAAAAACCCTGATGAGAAGGGCCCCTCACGAGGAAACGCTGGAGCTACAAAACGAAAACCACGATGGGCAGAAAAAAACGCTTGTCAGAGAATCTCAAATAATCCAAAACCAAACGGATAAAAGACAGAGGATGAGATTAAAAAGAATCAGAGGAAGGTTAGCGTTAGCTAAGAGCTATAGTAAAAAGATGACATGCAAAATGCTCATTGACATGTGTGCACTCACCACCTTCACTGGTTCTTTGAGGATTTTATCAAACCAAATCAAATCAAACTTTATTTAAACAGCACTTCTTGTTCACAAAGTGCACCGCAAAGTGCTTTACAAATTAAAATAAATTAAAGCTAACACACAAAATTTATAATGACACTGGAAGAAAACGTTAGTTACGACCTTTTTATTTAGGGTAATCTATTTTCTTCTTTGTTCCTTTTCTTCTTTCCTACCAGTGAAAAACATCTTTACCGCTAGGTGGCGCTGGTTAGTCAGCTTTAACAGCCAACTGGCAATTGTTTTGTCATGGGAATATCATTACAGTATAAACATGGGGAAAGGATTAAATTATTGTTTTTGGATTTGTAAGTATTCACACACACACACCCACACACCCACACACACCCACACACACACACACACACGTGTCGTTGTGTTGTTCTGTGCCTTGTTTTTCTGTTTTTCTCACTTGTCTTCCTCCCCGTGTGCAGCCTCCCTGGCGCTCCACAGGTAACAAACTCATTTATAGGGGAAGGCGAACTGCCTCACCAATTGTCACAAAACCTGGGTGGGTTTGAGTGAGAGATCCCGGTAAGCACCACCTGAGGAGAGGCAACCACTTCCTCGTTATATTCTAACTGCCTCTTGCCTCAATTCCATCTACCAATTTACACCCAGGAAGCTCTTGTTTGTGGCTTCAAGCTGATTGAAAGTTAAAAAAAAATGCAAATCAAATGAACAGTGCTTGTTGTGTCGACTGTTGCCGTTTGATGTGACGCCTCGGTGCGAAACCTCCGCTGGTTTCTGTAGGCTCACTCCAACCTGCCCCACCACCGTGCTCCCAGCAGGCCTGAGAGTGCCTGACGAACAAGCTCAGCATTTGTCCCCCAGTGCTCTGAAACGCAGTTTAATGCACACTGGCACTCATTTTTCCTCCCAGAAACTTACTCTTCAGGTCCACAAACATGTCTGATCATATATTGTATCCGAGCAGAACGAGACCTTTTCCCGCTGTCCTACAGCCGAGCAGCAGCCTCAAACACGGCCATCTCCGGCCCGGACTTTTGTCCAACCCAGGACAGTTTTGTGTATGTTCCAGCACAAGTTTAGGTTAGGGTCACCTGTGCTCTCTGAGGTCAACACGTGAACAACAGGTGCTTTTCTGAGACCTCTAGATCCATTTATAAAGACAGACAGAGGACAGACGATCCCCTGCAGGGCCCACTCCTGGAAGAAGTTAGGTAGAAGTGAACAAAAAGAAACAGTTGACGATTCATTACACTTCATTAAATTAAAGCCCTTCACTATTAACCTTTAATATCTTTATATTTTAAATATGAGGAAGATTGGAGAAGGTCGCCCCCAAGAGGTCATTTTTGGTACACCACATTACCCCATTAAACATAAACATCATTAAAACACACACACGCACACACACGCACACACACACACACACACACACACACACACACACACACACACACACACACACACACACACACACACACACAGTTAGGCTGTGTAACTAATTTACAGGTCAGATCTACATAGCACTCCTAAAAAGGACCACATAATAATGTGGTTCCTCTCAGATGGTTAAGTTTTATCACACAGCAACGCGTGTGTGTGTGTGTGTGTGCGTGTGTTTGTGTGTGTGTGTGCACGTGTGTGTCAAGGAGGCTGCACAGTTCACAGTTTTCCTGATCACCTCCGTGTCTATTTTGTTGGTACTTGTTTGTTTGTGAGTAGAAAAGTCCTTTTATGAGTTTGGAAAGTGCAATTCACACTGAATATCTCTCACAAAACCCATAAGATTAACCCAAAGAAATGAAACGATGCCCAAATTCTTTAGCATTCAGAGGCCAGGATCTAAACTTTGTTGATGTTTGTGTAACTCAGCTGAAACGGATTCCAGTTCCACTTGGATGCAGAGACAACAGCCTGTTTGTGTTGGACAACAGCCTGAACAGCAGCCATACATCACATGGCTGCGGCGTTACTACCTACACCAGGCGTGCACGGGTCATCAATATGAGGGGGGCAGCGCCCGGCGCCGCCTGAACGGCCCCTAATATCTGGGGCCGTCGGCCCCTGTCGGTGCTGACTGCCGCTGTCGTCGGGCCTGCGAGAGAAATCTGATAAATGGTATCACAGGCACATCAATCGCAGGCTCTTGCCAGCTAACCAGCATAATAATCAAGATTATTATTTATAATTACAGGAAGTAATGGATCACTCTGGAATGGATGGGGAGCTCATTAATTCAGGCCTGGCTTGCTGTGATCGCAGACAGGGGGAGTTAAGCACTCCATCTGTGTCAGGCGGAGCGACCTGGGGTGAGTTGTAACGTCTGAACACACACAAAAAAGCCCTAGAAGAAGTGCAGGGAGCCACAGGTGCCATCTGTTTCAGACACTCTGCCCTGCCAATTAAAAAGTTGCCACAAATAATCCCCCCGATGGAGGCCTCCGACGCCACAACCTGTAGGGAAACAAGCGATTTTATCAGTGTTCGGTCCCGTTGGAGGTTTGTTTGAACGGGTAGCCCTGGCCCTGGAAGCTGCTCTCAGCTCCCCCTCTCACCCTCTCACCCTCTCACCCTGTCACATCCCTGACCAGTCGCCCTTCTTTATCCTACGGCTAATTGGGTTATTACTGAAGCACATTCATTCACTCCTTATTATGTTGGTCCTCATTCGTTCAAATTACGTGATCAAAATATGACTTCAGTCAGTTAATAGAATGAACGTGAAATGAAAATGAATTAGTCTTTCTAATGGTTTCTCCTCAAGCGGAGGCTGGCTTCTGCCCTGCTGCCCCTGATCACATGGTAAATGTTTGCATGTATATTTAATTTAAACATCCTATATGAATTAATGTGTGTAAAAAGTCCAGATTATGACAGAATTTTCAATATAACTCAACTAAAATCCAAATTCTGAGCTCTGTGGAAGCGGGAAAAAGGTTTTTATTCATTTATTTAGATGTATTATGTTAAGGTTAGATCTCTGGACTCTTTAAGGTTGTTGCTCAGTTTGAACACACCATCATTCCGTTCAGTTCAGTTCACTTTTATTTACTTTTACCGTTAAAAATGTCTCTGAGTGCTTTACAGAGGCAGAAACCCAGAGCCAGAACCCCCAGGGAAGCACAGTGGCAATGACAAACTCTGTTTTAACAGGAAGAAACCTTGAGCAGGACCAGACTTACAAGGAGGAACAATTAGAGACAAGACAGAGAGAATAAAAGAGAGAGAGAGAGACAAATATGCAAACAATGCAAATATAATACAGCATATCATCACCATTTTGTCAAACGGAAATATTTAAAAAAAAAAACAGTTTGTGGATATTTTTTTAGCTAAATGCAACAAATAAGGCAGTTAGGTTTAAATTTAGCTAATAAGTTGCATTAGTATGCATTTTAAGTGTCAGGATTATAAAATCTGACATTAGCGCAACACACACACACACACACACACACACACACAGACATTTAAGTAACAGCCCAATTTAAACTAAACAACACTGTTAGCAACACCGCTAACACTCATTTAAAGTTGTGTTTTGTTACACAAATACGGCGCGTTTGATACACCTAAACAGCATATCAGAAAGAAAGGAAGGGAGAGAGTGAGTGAAAGAGCGAACAGGCCCTTGTTCATCTGTAATAACTGCCATCACATGCAGGGAAAAGCTGCTGTGCGCTCCGTCCTCGCCCAGCTCAGCTACTGATGAGGCGAGTTTTCTCAAAACCGACGCTCCGCCCGCTTTAGAGCCATGCACGGCAGACGCATACGAGCGGCGCATTGGTGACAGGCAGCGGGGGTGAAACGGTCACCACGTCACCTGTGACCATGCATTGCTGACAGGAATCTGGGAGTGGGCTGTGGGCGCGGGCGGGACTGGGGCTGCTACTGGTTTGCATCCGTCATTAGAACAGTGAGTGGAACATTTCCATGCAGCAGCTTCGCCGCATTAAAACCTACAGAAACACTGCCATGTTGTCTCGCATTGATTATGCAAACAGAATATGAGGGACTAGGAAAATAATCAGACTGGCACATGCAGGATATGGAACTGCCAGCGGTTCTGGGGCCGACCCGTCTCCAGAACCTTCCCTTGACTGCAGAGGTGGGCAAACCCAGGCCCAGGGGCCACATGTGGCCCAAAGAACTATTTAATCCAGATCCAGATATTTTATTTAGATTCCTTTCCCCTTCAGCTAGCATGCTAACATGTCCTCTCAGGAAGCCAAACGTCATCTGGAGCTTCATCATCCATCTCTAGGTGGACCAGTTTACAGGCTGTGCTCAGTATTTTCTCAGTCAATAGTCAGGCAGGATTTTAGCTAACCTCTGATCCTCATTTGTGGGGTTGGTTTTAAGATCTAGAAGCCAACGTGGCCCTTCAGGCCAAATATTTACCCACCCCTGCGCTTCTGTTTATGGTTTTATGATTCAGCATTAATATCGGTTGTTATCGACGACAACAGCTTTTCTAGCTGTAACAACTGCTCTTGTTTACACCGGCTGACAGTAACCTCGGCAATATTTTGTGGGGTGTATGCATCACCACGCACATTAGCCAACTGACCAGTCACGGTCAGATGCTGCAGCCTGACACAGCCGCACTCATCGCTGTCAATTAGCAGCCTTGCTTACACAATTACAGTAAATTAAGTGTTTGTTTCTTGGTATTTAAATATCGTCAAAGTTGACTTTCATGGTCGCGGCTGTCTGTTTTGTGTCTAATGTAATCTGCGGTCCCAGTTGCGGAGTAATTGAGCAAATAATTTACCCACCACACAAGGCTCGGAGGCTGCTTCATTCAGTTAGGGCTTTGTTATTGTGAAGGAACGGAAGAAGTTGACCTGAACATTGCCTGTCATGATCCGATTAGTTCTCAGAACAGGCAGACTAGCTCTATGAATGAGTAATTGTCGGTGTGGCATGTTATTTTTTTTGTTGGATTAGAATTGGGCTGCAGGGAGAAAGGGCGAAGCACCGGCAGCGTGCCGTCCTCTTTTACGCCACAGAGATCTAATAAAAGAGTAGTTGAAAGGGTTTGAGTGTCCTGATAAAACATATTTGTGAACTGGAAAAGATGTAAGAATGTAACCCTTGTGGAGGCTGTATTTAGGTTGGATTGATGCAACCAGACGGGGTTGAGGCAGTCGTCTTCACACTTGAAATCCATTAAGACAGTTTATGTTCCCAGTCAATTTCAGTCCCAAGCAGATAAAAGATGAGTGATGTAACCGGATCTCTGCGTGTGTTTGGGCAGGCTGCAGTTGGATGTTGAGTCTCTCTTTATCCTGATAAACACAGACAGGAAGTGTGGCAAACAGCTCCTAACCACACAAAAGCTAAAAGACAGGTGTTAGCTTAGCTTGCTGCAACCACTGGTATGTGACAACCATTGCTTTTCTAACGTATTTTGGAAAAATATTTGTCAGTAACCCAGGAAGCACAAGCAAAATAACACAAGAACTACAACCAATACAAACACCAGATTTTGTGTATTTAAAATGTGACATTAGAGGCAAAGTGTCTCCTACTCCGGAGATTGGAGCAGCCGTGCTAACGTGGACATGGGAGTCACAGCGGGGACGATCGTGCCACTATTTATCAGTCCTCCACCAGTTCCTGACGGTGCATCCTGGTGACGGGTCAGGGCGCCTGTGGGTCACTAAAACCCATCCTAAAACCCGTCTCAGGCCTGGCTTCTGGGCACGTTAGCCCGGCACCGTGGAGGACTCCGTCAGTGTTCAGGGAGGATGAGCAGAACAAGCAGACGACAGCACGTCGGAAAAGGGGAAAAGAGTTGAGCAGGGATTCTGGACCGTCTGAGGACATCCTCAGTCCGGTGACGACAGGCAGATCAGTGTTTCTGACTGACGTGCTTGAACACATTTGTTTTAATGGTGCGGGTGTGTGACAGCAGTAGTAGTGGTAGCAGTAGTAGTGGTAGCAGTAGTAGTGGTAGTAGCAGTAGTGGTAGCAGTAGTAGTAGTGGTAGCAGTAGTAGTAGTGGTAGTAGTAGTAGTAGTGGTAATGGTTTCGGGCTGATGCTCTTAATTTCTGTGTTTTTTGTTCTGTTTCCTGTGTTGCTGCTACATTTACTTTTTCTCCAGGCTCCTCTGAGAACTTTTTTGCTGTTTCTCCCTGTGAGTTTCCCAGAGTTTTGAGGTAAGCGTTGGCAGGAGGGGCCAGTCAGTGGTGGCCAGCGGGGCCAGATTTAGGACAACAATTCTGAGCGTCTGGATGAGAGCTGGCCGGGAACAGTTGCAGGAAATACTCTGACTGCGTCGTTCTGCCGGAGCGGCCGGAGGAACGAGGCTGATGGACGTATCAAACCCGGCTCAGATGGTGGGGTCCCACTGCTGCCGGGGCTCGGTAGAGCAAAAGAAAACGGCATTTCACATCAGAGATGACAGGTCCCAGGTTGGACCCTGACTGGAAGGCTGCTTAGATCATGTTCTGTGTAGACAGCAGCCGATCCACGGGGCGTCCACCGGATCGACTTTGGAGTAAAGGTGTAAGCCGAACGCTCTGCTGTTGCCCAGGAGAACCGAAGATGGTCTACACAGAAGAGTTAGAGTCCAACAGTTGAAACGGCAAAAAGAACCGTAAGCAGGTCAGGGAAGCAGCCAGTCACCTGTGGGCTGAGCACGCTCTTTCACGCTTGTAGCCTGACTATATGACATGATATAAACATAAGGGGTCACAGCTGATTCAAAGGGCACCGCTGTATTTACCGTCCTTTTAGAGCATTCAGTCTCTCAGGGTCGGCCGTTTTTGCCGCAGCAGCAGCGTTCCAGGTCTGTCCTTGAGCGCCATTAAAGAGTTAAAGAGGAGGTTTTCCCTGCCGCTGTGCTTACCTGGGAGTTCAGGTTTGGGGTTTCTGCCTCTGAAAAGCACCTAGAGACAACTTTTATTGTGAAAGAAGCTTTATCACTAAAACTGAACTGAAAGATGGACTTTAGAGGAACATCTTCATCACGTTACCCATCTGTGAACATCACCCTGGTCACCTCATAACAACCAGATTCAACGCTGATCCGCCCACGTCTGGGGGAGGGCGTGGTCCTCTGGTGTTCATAGGCCCCTGCCCAGGAGCCCCAGCTCCAGGGGCCTCTCAGGGCTGGGCTCTGCCCGGCACAGGCATCAAAGATGGGGACAGGAGGAGGCTGAGCTTCGCTCAGGACTGACTGCTGAGAGATGAGGATGCTACACACACACACACACACACACACACACACACACACACACACACACACACACACACACCAGATACACTGTTCTTCCCTCTCTCTTTATAAATGAAGTACTATTTTATCCATATTTGTTTACCTCCCATTTTTTCCCTTTTTTAGAAAAAATAATTTTGACTGTTGTGTCTAAAACACACCGAGGGCGTCTTAGTGGACTCACTGTCACCGTGTCAGCAGAGCAGATACACCTTAAACACCAGCAGCCGTCACTCATCACACTGAAAATGAAATTGCCCAGTCATTTTCACCCGTCTTCACTGATATTTGAAAATGCACATAACACCAGCCCTACAGCCTAATCAGCCCGTTTCTCCTTTCCCGGCTGGGTCTTTATTGAAATGTGCTCAAACCTAAGCCGTCTCTCATTGATGAGCGGACCTTGTTGTCGCCACATGATGACAGTCATCAGGCATGGGCGCCGTAATGACACTTACTCCACATACCTCATGCTGCCATTACTGATAAATGTCAGGGGGAAATATGGTAATTGACATTTGCGGGTGGCAGCGGCGCGATTGGTGCAACCTGTGGACGAGGCGTAAGTGATGCATGGCCCTATAAATGTTAGTCGAATAAGGGATCCAGCCTGGGCTCCTGGTGCCGCCACGCGGGTTCCTGGAGGAGGGGTCTGGAGGATACGACGGCGGCTGTTGAGGAGACGCAGACGTGGAGCGGTTAGGGTGTGAAATCCATCTCCCAACAGTCATGTCAAAGTTTAAATGTCACAGTGTGTTTGTGTCAGTACATAAACAACTGGACACGCGCATCCTCGTCCTTCTGTCTTTATGAGGACTTCCACAAGCATAACATTTTATCCTGCCGCTCAACGAGAGTGAGCGGGTCTAAACCCTAACCCTAACCAAATACAGTGTAGAAGATTTCATTTGACTCATCTGAGGTGATACAACTTGTAAGTTTACGTATCATTCGCTTGTTCTTTGTTTGTTAGGGGTAATAAACAATCACGGTAGTGTGTGTAAAACACCAAAGAAAACATGGCCACTAAAGTATAACATGTTACCAGCTAAACTGTTTTGAACATCAACATCATAGTCCACACTCGGAAGGTTCTTCTGACCCTTCGTGGTTCATGCTGGAGTGGGTCTTTTTCAAGAAGCTGCGGTTGCAGTGATCCTTTTATAGAACTCGGAGCAACTATCATGAAAGTTAACGAGCGCTGCCTTTAAGGTGTCCAGTCTCCTGTGGTTTTTATGGACCAATGAGCATTAAGCTACACATGCAGATAAGGGTGGAGCTTTTAAATTCAGATTTCAGATCGTATGTACATATGTGACAAACACAAAGACAATGAGTTTCAACTGCTTAAAGGGGCTGTAAGATTCCGGGACACAGGACACAGAGCTCAAAACGGGAACTGTCCCGGGTAAACGGGAATGCCTGGTCACCCTACGCCAACGCTGACACTAACCATCCCAACTAACTCTTTTTCTGACCCAAACCTAACCTAAACCTAAGCTTCAAACCTAGTCTTTACCCTCAAACAGGCCTTGACAGGGAGGACCAGCCAAAATGTCCTCACTCTGCTGGTAGAATGAATATTTTGGTACTCAGTATGTAGCAAGGACACACACACACACACACACACACACACACACACACACACACCATATGTATTACTTGTTTTTAAGGGAGCAGACGATTCGCTGACGTGAGAGAGTTAGTTCCTCTCGCCTTTTCTCTTTAAGCAGGATTATCAGACACAAATGAAGTTATTTATGGTGATTAGGCCGACTTTAAACTCTATGGATTTGAGTGTTATATAATATTTAGTGAGGGTTTCTTTATTACATCTTTTTTTTTTTATCTTGCATTTGAATAAAAGAAAATTACAATAAAGATTGTGTGGTGAGTGGAGCTAATAATTACCTCAGAGATTATGCAGATGAAGAATAGTCTCTATAATGACATTGTTGAAAGCAAAAGATCAGCAGTACCCCCCCCCCCCCCCCCGCCCCCCAAAAAAGTAGGGCTGTGGATCCTCTGAAGTGGGTTAAGTTCCTGTTTGTCCTCCGTAGATCCAGGTACAGTATCAATTGTCAGGATTTTTTTTTTCCCCAGAACTCAGGTGATTCTCTGACAAAAGACAGCTTTGTTAGGTAATTTCTTTCCGCCTAAATGATAACTACAGTCTGCTTAGATTGGGAATTAATGGTGTGGTCCCATTGGGAGGATGTGGAAGTGACGTGAAGTGTAATGATCTCAATCAGGGCCAGGGGTGAGAGACAGAACTAATCACCGCGCTCTGCTACCATAATGCAGTCAGTCACCCTAATGACCCGGCTGCTTCTGTCAAAGTCATTACTCTCCTTCATAGTGAAAGGCACATCAAACCGCTGGGCCCACTCATAATTGGACTAAACTTTGAGATATGAGAGGACATTACATGTGTCCGTATTAATTTGGGCTCAAGAGTCTTACACTGGTAATTATTTGAGGACATGTGTGTGTGTGTGTGTGTGTGTGTGACAGAGCAGATATTTTTCCATCGCTGTCCACAGCAGATAGCACTTTTTGTTAGCACGAGGTGGTTTAGTCCTGCAGGGCTGATGCTGGATTCCCATGGAACTGGTTTTTGACTGGTTCCGCTCTGCTGGGGAGGCTAGTCGCTGCTGGCGTGTTCAGGTTGCCGTGAAGCTGGATTGTGTTCATTTTCTGACCCTTGAGCTAAAGTAGAGGTGGGCAAACTGAGGCCTGGGGGCCACATGTGGCCCAATGAAGTATTTATTTTGGCCCAAAGTCTTCACAATCATTTTCTCTAAATCCTACACACATCCCCCAGAACACACCCAGTGTATTTTTTTTTTTAAATTATAGTTCAGTTTTCAACGCTTTCAATTACCACTAGTGTAGCAAAGAAGGCGAAATCAGAGCGGGACAACAAAGGCCTCTGTCCATTTGAAATCATTCTTTACTGTTGCAAAAGCCACAGCTTGACTTGTAGAGATCTCAGCTTCTAGACTCCAAACCAAAGGGGAGAGAACCTGTCCTGGTTTTTGGTCTCGGGCTGGCAGCTATTGTCCTGTTTGAAAGACAATCAGCTTGTTGCCTTAGATACATCCATCATCGGCCCTCTGGCTCACGATGGAAGTGTGAGGCGAGTCTGCGGGGATCTTGAAGAATCCTTTTGGTCTTCTATTACAGTGTCTTGAAGAGACATCAAGAGAAATCTCCATTGATTTTTTTTTTGGCATCCCCTAAATTTCTGTCCAGGACCGGCAGGGGGTCCTCCCTGTCAATGTGGTTTCCATAGTGACACTGTAAATGCAGGGAGTGAAAACAGATTGCTTTAGTTGGAAAGGGGAAGAAGAAGTTCAGGAAGTTTGCATCAACTGCCCTCCTTTTTTCTGCTTCTGCTCTGTACGTTGATGTTTTCTGAGTAAGTTTGCAGAGTTTGTCTGGAGTTTGCGTCCGCTTCACAAGGTCCCTGCCAGCGTCTTTCTTCTGATGCCGTCAGTAGTGGAAATTAAAGGAAATCTTACTGTGTTTAGCTAGCGGAGTAGATTTGGGGCTTTATTAGTTTGCTGGGTTCTCAAAAACGTTGACACACCTCATCAAATACTTCTACTTTTTAGGGAAAATGAATGTTTGACGGGTTTGACAGCAAAGTCATCCGAAACCTTACAATCCAGGCTGCTGCGCACAAACCGCCAAACTGTAAACTATCCTCTAGTTTTCGGTGCTTTTCTTCTTATTAAAGTATTTCGTATATCTCCATCTGGTCGCAAATTAGTAGGAAAAATACAAACACCGTTTGACTCTTTATTGTAGCATAAAGAGTCAAACGCATAAAGAGCTAACTCTCTCTAGCGAAGTGCTAACACCCCTTTTTCTCCAGCCAGTCCGTGTCTCACACAGCCTGAACAGCACAGACAGTAAGACAGAGGCCTGGTTTGCAGACTGGTTCCATAGGGTTTGGAAAGAAAATGTGAATTATATTAAGAATTATTTTTATAGATCAGATATTTGATCAAGGTGGCTTTTTAGTTCCTCAGAAAAAAAAAAAAAACAACCCCTCTCTCTATTATGTTATTATTTTATGACCTCACTTTCATTTTCCATTCAAATCAGATTTGTCTTTTTCTTTATATTCTCATCAAAGTTTGCTTAGTTTGGCTTTAACCGTTATTGCTTAGGCTCTACAGATATGACAAATCTGCTGCTCATATTTAGGAATAATTCAAATATTGAAAAACATGAAAATGACACGTTTGCTTCAGAAATGCAGCGATCTGCTTGAGGTGTCACAAAAGGCAGAAAATGAGGGAATTACAGACCTAATCTTCAAGAACTGAGTCAAACTTTTGCCGAGAATCAAATATGTAGTGAAGCTGTTTTTATTTTTTATGAGAACCAAAATATCTTGGAAAAATAGATATATATTTTTTTAAAAAGCATAGTTACGAGGGCAAAAAATGAAGACCCACATTTAGCCGAGGCACGAAAACAGTTTCCTACTTTATTCTGATTCATTTGTTGCAAAATAATATTAATATTCATTCTTATTCATTTATTTATATTTGTAAATCTTGTAAAAAATGTTGTTGAACAGGTTTTTTCAAGCGCTTTTATGGCCTTTTCGCCCTACTCACCTTTTCCCATCTCCCGTCATTATTCAGGGAATTTTGTTGCCCTGCAAACACACACATATAACAAACTGCACAAACGCCAGACACAGACAGACATACAAGGTTTAGGTCCTTAATGCAGCTTTTCACTCACGGTGATGAACAGAGAAAATGGAGTGTTTTAATTGTGATTAATCATCCACTGCTAGCGTGTGATTAATCTGATTATAATTTCCAATCATTTGACAGGCCTCATCAAAACAGCTCATGGATTCAACCATGGGAGCAAAGTTTGAAATGGAAATAAAAACACCAGTTAAAAGCAGAGTTGTTCATCTTCCGGTGGAATAAATTAGAATTCGTTGGTGTTAAAACGTATTTTTCTGTATGGTGGAGACAAGCAGTGGTACTTAAACCCAAACAGAGGCTGTGAGGAGGTTCTGAGGCCTTTCACGGTTTCCCCCGTCTGAAGGCAGAAATCCTCATGGAATCACACTTTCTGTGGCCCAGAGTGATGTAGGGAGGAAGTGATGAGGGGAGGAGGGCGACGTACCTGTTGTCTCAGCATATTTTAAAGCCTTGTGAAAAATGATTGAGGTATTTTAAGAAATTTATCCTATCTGTTATTTGAATTCAATAAATAATTGAGTAGGGGGAATGGGTTTAGGATCTCTTTATTACACACTATCCTTTCCACCTCAATAATGCATGATTACACTTTTTCAAGGTTTGGTTGGAATTTTCCCAGACTGGTGTCGGTGGAGCTGCCTGCCGGTGCTCTCAGCTTCCTGAGGAAGACTCTGGTTACCCTTCAAATGCAGGTGGTTCTGTCCAAAAACAGCCCCACAGAAATAATCCCTGCCCTAATCTGCCTACCTGTTTAACTGTCTCCGCCCACTTTCTCCTCCACATCAGTTGGTTCGGATAATTGACATGAAATCGATTGATTGGTTTTCAGGATATGAACAAATTAATATAGATGTTAATCATCTACGTTTGTACGTACAAAAACACAACCAGTATTAATGCTTTTTTTTAATCAAATGAAGGATCTCCGTACAAATATTCCAAATATTTTTTTTATTTTAAATCTTGCATCAGCCTAATTCTGTGATTTTAAAACCTTTTTTGCATTTCGTATAAGACAATAATGAAAAACGCACTTTAAATATGAGACAGCAGTATAAACAGCTAGCCCAGACTTTTATTATACGTTTCTTGAAATAATGTGTTAGAAACAAGCCAGTTTCTCTCTGTTTGATATAAATGCTGCATTTAAACAGCACATTTTCCATCAGTATATACCTTCTGCAGCTGCAGGTGGTGCAGAATACTGAAAATAATTACAGGCATCTTATATAATTAGATATAATTATGGGAATGAGATAATTAGGTTTGTTCAAGAACTTTGCCTGGAAGAAGATTTATTGAGTTTATTGAGTCGTCAGTGTTCCGACCTTAAAGAGGGGGAATATTTATCCGGATCTGATCATCAAACACGCAAATCCCGCTTTTTCCATTAATGCCAAATGAAGAAATTTTGCAAAGCAGCGGTCCAAGCCTCTGTTTTCATTTCTCTGCTTCTATCCAGCTTCACATTTTCACCTTGGGGTGATTACCAGGGTGAAGGTGTGAAGATTTGATGCTCAGCAGATAGATTCATTTACTGTCACTGCCGGACACGGAGGTGATAATGAGGTTGAGGATTAAAAAGAGACAATCAGTTGGCCCGTGACAAGGACTACGCCGCCTCCTCCCCACTTCCACTCATCCTCCTCCTCTTCTTTGTTAAAACACTCTGCTGCCGTTTGACATTTTCCAGACTCAAAGACATTTGAGACGCAGTTCAGCTTCTGGAAGCGTTTGATCCGGTTCTGAACAGGACAAACGGCCGAAGGAGGCCTGAAGGTTCCAGCTGTGACCCTTGGACCCTGGCTCCAAAATGTACAGAAGTAGGAGCAGAACCCCTCTGACCGGCCCAGTCCCAGATCCAGCCTGGGCTTTAGTCGAGTTCCAACCTGCAAAAAGCCTGGATTTCATGTTGGAGTCCAGCTGGAACCTCCAGGAGGCCGGTCCAGGCCCGGCTTGGTGTGTGTCTCGCTCTTCACAGCTCCTCCTCACAAGCACAACAATGAAAAGCACACGTGTGACCTTCCTCCCCTCTGATCTAGAATATATTAGTCTGGAATCAGATCGTGGATCATCTGGTCGCATTAACTGGCCGAGAGCAACAATCAATAGCGGCGGCTCGTCCCTTCGGAGCGGGGAGGAGACGACCTGGGCCCCGAGAGCTCCCAGGAACTCATTTATTACCTCGGACTCTTTTTTCCAGAGGCAGGAGCGGCGGCGGCGTTCAGGCCGGTGCTGTTTTTGAGCTTGGTTTTGGCACCAGCAGCTGTCACACACAGTTTATATTCGACTGGAAACAGTCAGGAGGGAAATCCAGGCGGTCTTTTCCCAGTTTGAGCTCCAGATCTTCGCAAAGAAACATTAAACATATCTAAACATATATCGTCTGCCCTGAATATATATAAAGATATATGAAGACATCTGTTGTTGACCTGGCAGTTTATTTAGTTTTTTTATGTATTCCTGTGAAGGATTTGCAGATTACGAGCAGCCTCGGAAACGCTGGCTGCCTAACCTCATTTCCATGCTGCTGTGGTCTTCTGCTAATCTGCCCGACAGCAGATTATGCCTGCCATGCGGACAGAGCGCGCTGGATTGGTGCTGCTGCTGTGGTTTCAGGCTCTCAGCAGCTGTTGCTGGACGCTACAAGCTAACCTAACGTGCCAGCGAGAAGCGGGCTGAGTCGATTTCTTCCACTGGCA
>CAAE01014699.1:112038-126952 GCA_000180735.1 Tetraodon nigroviridis
TGAAAGTAAAAAGATGAAGGTCACCTGTTGGCGGAGCTAAGAAAAGTCAACCAACTGGCCAAAACAGCTCCCACCGAAAAACCAACACACACTTTTCCACACAGCTACTTGACTGACATTTTCGGGAAGGTGCCGTGCGGAGCGTCGGAAAGGGATGTCTATTATCCTGTAACGCTGTAATTTTGTGTTGTTTTTTTCCCCCTCGTGCAGCTACATCCAAAACTCCCAGCCGTACCTGAACAACATGACGGCGGTGGGCTGCATGATGGCGCTAGCTGCCGTGTTCCCGCTGGGCATCGACGGCCACCACGTCCACAGGTCGCAGTTCCCCGTGGTTTGCCAGGTGAGAGGCGATGAGGATGAGGATGAGGATGAGCAGGGCCAGTACCTGATATTTACCCGTCATGAGCTTTCAACCGGACAGATCTGATGTTTTAGCTGATGCGTTAGTGCCCACCTGTGTCAGGGCTTTCATCACGAGCACCGGTAATTTGGCATTCGGTGGCGGAGGCGCGGATTGGCTGGCTTCCGGACTGTGAGGATCCCGGCTTTTAATGAGCGTTTTCCTGTTCTGAGCTGGGAGGAAGCAGATTTCCATTTCTGAGGCTTCTCTGCTCTTTGCTCCCGTCCAGTTGTTTATTTTCTGGCTTTCATTCTCCGTCTCTCTTCTGTATTTCTATCTGCTCGCGCTGCTAATTGTGTTTTGCAGCTCTATCTGTCCAGACAAGCAAAGAAACGCGTGGTTGAAAATGAGATTTTTATTCCGTTAATGGGAATAAAAGCCTCCGCGCTTCTGTTGAAATGTTGGGTTTTTCCTGATGTAAAAACAGAACCAAGAGAAATCAAGTCAGAGCTTTTTCCACCTTTAAAGTGACCCAAAACATCAGAAAACAGATCTTTTAGTGCAACAAAACTAAGAATTGTAGCCGCTCAAATGTTTCTGGGCTGTAATAGCTGGGATGGTTCAGAAGTCACACCTGCCATCTTCTAAAGAGACTCTGATCGATCCCAAATAAAGTTCAGCTCTTCCAGGAGGCTTTTCCTGACCTCTGACCCAAAAGTCGTGGTGCTCAGAGCTTCAGAGGGCTCTCACCGTTGGAGGCATCAGTCAGGAGAAGGGAAGGAGAGTTCCCCAGGCTTTAGCTGGACCGTGGTCAACAGGGAAGACGGTGGTCTTCAGGAGCAACTGTGGCTCCGCAGGGACCTGACCAAGACCTGGACGTGCTGCAGAAGTGATGAAGACCAGGAGGAAGCTGCTCAGGGAGGCTTCCAGGAGGCCACCAGCAAGATGAGAGGAGCTGCAGGAGCTTCTGCAGCTCCTGGCTGGCTCCTGCGTGTGCCCACAGCGTTCAGATGGTTGGGCTGCGAGGTAGGAGGAGGAGGAGGAACATGGGAGCCTTTCCTGATGAAGAACAACCAGTGTTGGCCCCACTCAGGCTTCTGTTGGAGAGCTGAAGATGAGGAGGGTCACCAGAGCGGGCCTCCTCCAGAGGAAGGTTGGGGCCAGGGCCCAGAGCTGGACCCATTTGGACCTGGGTGGAGACCTGAGGACCTGTGGGGAGACGTCCTCCCCACCTGGCAGCTGTGGAGCACCAGCCTGGACGTCACTGCTGGTAGATTCCTGTCCAGGAAGAGAGTTCCAACACAGTCAGAAGGTCCAACTCACCAGTTTATTCTCAAAGTTTTGTGGGTTTTCTCCCCTTAAAAGATTTGTTTTTGGTCATTTATTAACATTATTGATCACATTAAAGGTGGAAAAATATTAAAAAGCTAATATTTTAGCTGGGGTGTGTGGACGTTTTGGATCTAGCTATAGGTCTTAAGTCCATGAAACACAAACGTCTCCTTCTACTACCAGCTTTGCCCTCCAGCGGGGGCCACAGCCAATCAGCTTTCACCATCTAACCCCGCCCCCTCCAAAGGCCTGATTCATCTTTTATATCAGGGGTGGGCAACTGTTTAGCCTGAAGGGCCACATTGGGTTTTAGATCCTAATGATTGGGCCGGTCAGGTGGTGCAGGAACTTAGGGATTGGAGGTTAGCTAAAGATTGTGCTTGATCTACCCCACCTTCTTGAGAGGATGTGTTAGCATGCTAGCTGAAGGGGGGGTCTGAACCTTTTTCTAACCATTCACACCAAAAACCCTCTCCATTTGTTAAGTTGTGAAGGCTCTGCAGGTCACAATTAATAGCTCATGGGGCCACACGTGGCCCCCGGGCCTCAGTTTGCTCACCTCCGCTTTAGAGTCTTGTTATTGCAAGAAGCAGTTGGAAAGAGCAGAACTACCGAAACGAGCAGGAAAACGCAAACTTGAAGTAACAACATGTGTCACCAACACAGAAAAACAAATGCAAACAGGAAATGACAAACAGCTCCACCACCGTGGCTCTCTCTCAAGCTTCCTCCCACCTCACTCTTCTCTTCCTCGTTTTTTCTCCCCAGTTCCGCCTCTGGCTGCTCGGCCTGGGCTTCAGCCTGGCGTACGGCAGCATGTTCACCAAGATCTGGTGGGTTCACACCCTCTTCACCAAGAAGGATGAAAAGAAGGAGAAGAAGAAGGTACGGAGGAGGGAAGACGGGGGGACGGAGGGATAGGTCTCTACATTGTTTCTGTGGGAAAGACACACCTGGACGCCTGGTTTTCCAGTCTGGGCTCTTCTGCTGCTGATGTGGCCTGAGTTCTAGTCAACTAAGCCCTGACCCTAACCACCACCACTAACCCTGTGTGTGTGTGTGTGTGTGTGTGTGTGTGTGTGTGTGTGTGTGTGTGTGTGTGTGCGTTGTGTCTGCCCGGGTGCATGCGTGCATGTGTGTGTGTTTGCTCAAATTCACGCAGCAACACTTGGAGCCATGGAAGCTCTACGCCACCGTGGGAGTGCTGCTGGCCGTCGACTTCCTGTCCCTGATGATCTGGCAGATTGTGGATCCTCTGCATATCACCGTGGAGGTAGAGTGACAAACACCGGTGTGTGTGTGTGTGTGTGTGACCACGAGTTCTCACATCCCCTATCACTCACACAATAATGATTGTTCCAAAGCTAGTATAGTTTTCTTCTTTTTAAGGCAGAGTTTTAGCCTTTAACAAGGTCTTTATCTCAGATGAGTTATGGTTCATTTCTGTGGGACAATTTACTTCTACGCTAGCTCACGTTTATCATTAAACAGGTCTTATCAAAGCAAAAAAGGTGACCTTTGTTTACAGAGCAGGAATAACACTCAGATTTTATCTGGCTCAATAATTTTTTTTTCTTGTTAAACTGAAGGGAACGTCTGCTAGCTAAGCTGCTAGCTTTAGCATGTAGCTCCCACGGATGCTGCTTTTAGCTGCTGCCAGGCTTTAAAGCCACTTCTGATCTGATTAGTAACAATCTCGGAGGTGAAGGATGGGTTCCTTCCCCCCATCGGGAATCAGCTCCGCGGTCTCTGCCTCTTTTTTGGCCTCTTCTTTGCTGCTTCTGATGATCTCTCTTTCCATCCCCTCCTCCCGCCTCTTCGGTCGGAGTAGAAGTTCACCAAAGAGGCCCCTAAAGAAGATTTGGATGTCCTCATCCAGCCGCTGCTGGAGCACTGCAGCTCGGAGAAGATGAACACGTGGCTCGGTATCACTTCCTTTCTCATATCTCACGTTCTCATCATCACTCTTCTCCCTGCTCTCGTTTTAATGGCGTCTGGGTCTGCATGATATTGGGAACACATAATATACATTATGCAAGAGTGCTTCTGAATATTTTAGTGCTAATATTGCACATGATAAATGTTAATGTCCTTCTGTTTTATGTTCGTACGGCTGTATATTGTCCTCACAAAGAAAAACTGGATTTATGAACAATAATTTGACTTTTACTCACATGGATTTATTGCGAAAGGTGGCTTCGCTCCCAGAATCACCTCTAGGACTCAGATGTTCTCCGGGTTTTAGACACCGTTGGAGCCAAAGCGTAGGAAACCCCTATGGCCTGGATCACCATGCGTATAACGTTGGATTATAAATATATTTATCACCTATCGCTAAGCTAGTGTCAGATCCCGGCTTCCTCTCTCTGTCCTCACATGCGTTTCTTCTTTTCTCCTCTTTCTTCTCATCTAATCGCTGGCCCACACAGTCATTTATCTTCTGAAGGGTTGCAGCTCTTATAAAAGTATAATAATGCTGAAATTCAAATAATCGGCGTCATAAAGTGGGCCACCGCCCGTTGGCGTTTCTTTCCTCCGAGAAGAAAAGACGGCACTCGTCTATCAGTCAGTTCAGAGAAGCAACAGACGGTTTCAAGACGTGCCAGCCGTCCTTTTCTCTATCGCTCTGACTGGCTTTTAACATTATTCAACCATCTATCGCCTTTTTTATTTTTTCCTCTGCGTTCCTTACGCTCCCTCTCTCTCTCTCTCTCACACCAACAATAAACGGTTGGATCCTGTCATCTTTAGCTCAGTCCTGCTGATTAATTCTCTGCCCAGAACCTAAAAAGGTTTTATTTCACATTAACATCAGGAGATGACTTAAGTGAAATGTAATTTAGCTTTGATTTTGCTTTCAGCCTTTTCTTTTCTTTCTTTTTTTGGCTTCAAAATAGCATGCAGGGGAAAGATAATTACAGCATCAAATCAGCCAAATCACTAAATATTATACAATAAATATTCAAGCAGATGCAGTCGAGGTAAAGATAAATGATTTCATTTCATTTATGAAACAAAACTAGGATATGCTTTGATGTCCACTGTCCACCAGCCAAAATAAAAGGCTGGTGATCGGATGTTGCGTGTAAACGTGTGGCCGTCTCTTCCTGCAGGGGTGGTTTACGGATACAAGGGGCTGCTGCTGCTGCTGGGCATCTTCCTGGCCTACGAGACCAAGTCCGTCTCCACGGAAAAAATCAACGACCACCGGGCCGTGGGGATGGCCATTTACAACGTCGCTGTGAGTCAAAGAAATGAATAAATGATAGCAATGCCTTCTCTTTTCCTAACCAATCAGGCAGACAGCCCTCTTTATTATTATTATTATTTAGGCTTTTTGGAGACATGATTGTGAAGGCTCAGCGGGCCGGATTATTTAGTCCATCGGCCTACATGTGGCCCCTGGGCCTCAGTTTGCCCACCTCTGGCGTAAATAAATTGCTGATGTTTTCTACGTAAATAGATGTGACATCTGCTGGACGGAGATGCCAGAATATTCCCAGTTGCAAACTAAGGCCTCCAGTTTGTCGTTGTTAGTGTTCCTGTATAAACGTTTTGAGGCGTCTCAACGAGCGTCCTTTGGGTCAACGAGCCTCACTGATTGTGGTTCCGCAATAATAATACAGCTGGAATGATTTCATATGTTCTCATAAACTGTGACAAGTGTGATATTACGAGCTGGTGTGATCCAGCCGCTTGTTACCATGGCACCAGCGGATCATGTGGTGCCTGTGAAGGGGCCTTGCTTTTGTGAGACCCTGATAAGATTGTTTCGTCAGGGCTTTTGCTAACATCTTTCAATGCTTCCTCCCAACCTCCCTCTTCTCCTTCTTCTCTCTCTCCGCAGGTGTTGTGCCTGATTACGGCTCCAGTGACGATGATCCTGTCTTCGCAGCAGGATGCGTCCTTCGCCTTCGCCTCTCTCGCGATTGTCTTCTCTGCCTACATTACTCTAGTGGTGCTTTTTGTACCCAAGGTGAATCATGTTGCCCTTTGACCTTTGCCTGGCTGCCTTTGTAACACAATGAAATCAGGTTAAACGTGCAGCGAGATATCCAAATATTAGCTAATATTATTATCTACATAGATAGATAGATACTTTATTATTCTCCAAGAAATTTCTAGCAGCTCGAAAGTGAAAACACACAAGGCCGTGCAAGTTTAGGAAAACAATAAAAACTGAAACACTAAATACCAACACTAGAATGGACAGTCTCATAGAGATTAAAAAATAAATTGTTGTTGTATTTTTTCTGTAATTAGATTTTTTTATTTCTAGGACACAAGGGTTTATTCTGTCTTCTTTTTTTGTTCTTTTTTGGGAGAGGAAAAGATCATGTAGTGCCTCCCCCTGTCCAGCAGGTGGAGCCCTAGGCGTCTGCCTGTGTTTCATGTAGCCTCAGCTAAGACAATAAAAAATTGACCAAACATTAAACCATTTGGTCAATATCTGGTTACCTGATGTTTTTCGGGTAAAAACGACCGTGTCGCAGTTCTTTGGTGTTGATTTGTTTTGTCCTTTGATGTTTTCCTTTTGGCGGCGGGCCAGATGCGGCGCCTCATCACCCGTGGCGAGTGGCAGTCGGAGCAGCAGGACACGCTGAAGACCGGCTCCTCCACCAACAACAATGATGAAGAGAAGTCCCGGCAGCTGGAGCGAGAGAACAGGGAGCTGCAGAAGATCATCCAGGAGGTGAAGAAGAAGCACCACCGATGCCGCCGTGTGGAAAAAGAAATGTTGTGTGAATGGATATCTGCACGTGTGCCGCCTGGCTGACCTTTGGGTTTTATTAGAAAACCGAACGAAGGCACACAAGTCTATATTACATGGTAATAACACTGTTTTAGCAACACTTTCGCAGGTGAGGAGTTAGGAGTCCAATAAAGACAGAGAAGGTAATCAGTGTTGGAATTAACAATGGAGGGGGCCAAGGCAGATGTGGTAAGTCATCCACAATAAAGGTCTAAAAAGTCACCAGCTACTGTAGCAAAACTTTATTAAAAGAGATTCTGGTGGGGAAATTCCGACAATATTCTCATCAAATGATAGAGAGTAGCAAAAGAAAATGATCCAGAAGGATTTTGTTTTTGTTTTACATTAACTTGAATTTTTATTGTGGAATATAATTGATGACTTTTTAGAGATATTAGCTTGTTTCGGTCCCGTCTCTGGAGGTTGGGCTTTGTCGTGTCCTCCAGCTCAGCGGTCCCCAACCTCTGGGTCACGGTCCAGTACCGGTCCGTGGGTTGTGCAATCCCGGTCCACACATAAAGACCAAACAACATACATGACTTTGTTTAGCTCCAGCTGTTGTCTGCTCTGTCTTTGCTGCAGAAAGAGGAGCGAGTATCTGCGCTACGCAACCAACTGGCGGAACGGCAGGCTCTGCGGAACCGCCATCGCCCCTCCGCTGGCCAGAACCAGAACCACAACGCCCCACCGCCCTCAACCCAGACGGATCCAAAATCGCTGCTGCCCCCGCCTGGTTACCCCACCACCGACAACCACTCTCTTCCGCCTTCCTTCTCCAACTCCTCCAGCCTGTACCCGGCCGACAGTAAGATGAGCCGTAACCACTGCCACAACAGCCAAATCCCACTGCTTTACAAGTAGAAGAGGGGGAGGGGGTGGGGTTAAAGGGGTGGGGGTGGGCGGGGGTCAAAGGGGTGCACACGCTGGACACGCAACACACCACTGAGACACTGTGACCTTGGCTTGTGTCGGCCGTCAGCGCAGTGGCGTAAACCGAGAGGCTAGGCCGAGGTGGAGCAGCGCCGCCGCCGCCGCCGCCAAGGCCGCGGCGCCTCGGAAACCCTCCGTGCTCGTGTCTTTGCTGCCGTGTCTCTGCGCTTTGTCTTTAGCTTGTCCAGCGAGGAAGAGCTGTACACGCAGTAGTTATTCCGATTGTTGTGTAATACCTGTTCTGTCACGTTGTTCCGATGGTTTTGTTTCAGTTCCAGGAGGGATTTTAAGGCGACTCGTGTACAGTTTTTTTAAAGCTCCGTCTGCTTGGGCAGCTCAGCTCCGCTGTCCTCACAGGGATGGTAAAAAAACAGCCATCTTTCAGCAGAAGGAAGGATTTTTGGCCCGGGTGGTTGTAGTTCCTGTAGAACCCTGCGTCCTAAATAAACAATGTACATTTATTCCACTGGAGGAAGTGACAGGTGCTGGTGGCTTTTCAGTTTTGACAGTTTTAAAACTTTTGCTTTTGCAAAATGGTGTTCGATCCGTTTTCACCGTCTACGCCACTTGGTGGTTATCAGATCAGGAATGAAGGACTGAGAGTGTAAACGCACGACGGAGCCGTGCGTCCTCGTCCTCCTGACTCTTTGTTCTGCTTTGTTCTTGCTGTGAGTTGGTTTGGTGCCGTGGACGGAACCGGGCAGCGTGGCGGACGAGGCTGCTAGCGTATTTACTGTTCCTGTACAGCACTGACACCTAGCCACCTATAGCCACCTAGCCTCACCTCGCAAAAAAACAATCACAAAATACTTCAAAAGGTACCGATTATCTGGTAGTGCACTTTAAATGGAACTAGAGTTAAACCCAGCTTATTTTAGCTGTGTATTCAGGAGAATTTTAACAATATTTATGACCCGTTCACTTCCTGGATCAGCGCATATGCGAAGGCAGAAGTAACTTTAAAAATGTTCTATTATCCTGCAAATTTATGAGAATAAACGTGGGTTTGGGGGGATATTTGTATTCATTCTATCTATATCTCTATCGTAAATGTTTACATATTTCAAAGTATGTGTATGCAAATATGCCGTGAATAAAAGCAATGGTTTTGTTATGGCTGCTGGTTACTGTTTGTTTGCTGCCATCTCATTTGTCCCTGCTCGCTTCCTCTTTTCAAAGATATTTAGTTTATTTATATAAATGAAGCAGAAGTGAAGCAGAAGATAAAACTAAACAAATTTCACACCAGCTGACAGCTTTAGCAAGACGGGGGAGGTTCGTTGAGGGGTCTCTGTCGGAGCAGCGTTCCTGAGCGTCTACCGGTTGGTAGTTTGCATGGATGCAGCAGAGACGATGAAACAGAGCTTTCATCTGGAGGGAGGGAAAATGGCAAAATAGCGCCCGAGTTGTTTCCGTGCAAAGAAAAAGTGGGATTCTTGTTTACTCCGCTAGGTGGCAGCAGCGACTGACTTTCCCTGTCCTGTCAGCGCAGTTAGCTTCTGCTCCCTCTACTAACCGGATAACACAGAAGAAGAGACGTTTAAAAAGATGTCATTCACAAAGGAGGGATGTAGGCTGAAACGCAGCGACCAGCTATGAAGGCCAGCCAGAACCGAGTTACCGGGGCAACGATATTTAAGCGGCGAACTGGACGTCTATCGAGAAGAGGAAATGAAATTAAGACAACCCAAGTTTATCTGATGATATAGAACGTGTGTGTCTGTGTGTGTGTGTGTGTGTGTATGAGTCGGAGAGATGGAGAAGAAGATGGCATCATGAAGAGAGAGAGAGAGAGAGAGAGAGAGAGAGAGACATGAGTTTGGTAATCAGGACAGGCTGGTGTGTTTGCGTGGGAGGTTAGAGGTTAAAAAGTGGATGTGTGGAAGAAAGAGGGTGGGGGGTGTCACTGGGGAAAACCCGCTCTGGGCTGAGGCTTCTGTGGGCCTCCACCTGACACAGCAGGACAAAAAAAGTCAAAAATTCCCCTCCGCTTGTCTGATGAGACAACTATTTGCTGGCTCTGGCCCATATTTGTGTGTGTGTGTGTGTGTGTGTGTGTGTCGGTGTGTGTGTGTGTGTGGCGGGGGGGGGGGCTCAGAGTGAACGCAAGTGACACCATTTTTTTTTTGTTTTTGCTGCAGTTTAATGAACTCACAGTCAGTAAATATTTACCACCAAATATCCATTTAAATAGAAATAAATAAAATAAATACAGTCATGTTAAAACAACACCGTAAATACACTTTCTAGTCGCTTAACCTGCACTCTTCAACGAAGAGCTGTGTCCTCATCTGGTACAGCAGAGTCAAGTTGGTCATCATAAACCATACCACCATAAATATAAATATACCAAAAAAAGTGCCTGAATAATCAAAACAATGATGGTGGCGCAAACTGTTACAGTTTATAGCCCAACAGTGTCAGTTTAACAACAACCTTCATCTCCATTGAGATGTAAACGCTCCTAAAATCATCCTGAAGATGAAAAATCTTCATGACAATCATGACAGTTTTAAAAAAAATCCACAAAAAAAATAAAATTAAATAAATAAAATGGAAAATGTCCTGAATAAGTTAGGGTAGCGTTCAGAGTTTTGTCGGTACGGTCGTTTGTTTCGTTTAAAGTGCAAACACACCAAAGAAGTTGGTGCCCTCGTCGGCCTCCAGCTGGGACAGCTGGTTGGTCTCGGTCCACAGTTTGTCCCCGGCCTTCAGCCGGAAGACGGCGCCCAGGTAGATGGTGTTGTACCAGCCCTGCCCTTCGCTGTTGCCTCCCTCCATCATGGACGGCTGACACGCCGACCTCACCGCGCTCAGCAGCGTCGACTGGCCTCCGGTGACGTCCGAGTAGCGCCAGATCCTGTGGCTGAGGGGCGTGAGGCCTCGGCTCCCCGCCTCCGCGTCCTCGTCGCCGCAGGACACCCGGAAGGAAGCCTGGCTGTAGACGAAGTAGAGGCCGGAGGCCGGGATGAGGACGGCGTTGTCCTGGAACTTGAAGCCGCCCTGGGCGAAGGCCTGGCCCTGGTCATTGCTCCACACCAGCTGCTTCTGGCCCTGCTCTCCGTCCCGGACTCTGCCTGCAAACACGCAGAAGGAAAACGCCGGTAAAAGTCTGCGACAGGAAAACCCACCGGTGTTTATTGTGGTTTGTTAGTGATGAACTCTGTCTATTTGTGCAGTATTTACCAATTAAAAAAGGAAAGCCAACCATTGGTATCAGTAACCTACTTAGAAGCACGATTCAATTCTATTCTGTAGATTTTTATTGCGCCTTTCACAATACGAACTGCTTCTAGGCAGAAACCCAGAGCCGGAACCCTCAGGTTCAACATAGCAAACTACATCCGGACTTTCCGAAGTTTGAGACTGGACGAGCGCGCCGGCGCCGCAGACAGATGTTTTCTTCATTCCTGTTGCTGTATTTCACTTTTACAGTGAGCACTGAGAGGTCACCTGATCAGCCACCGTGTGAGCGTTTGTTTCAACTGAAACACGAGTGGATCATAAGTGTGCAGTCACACGTGTAGCATGACTTCCTGAAGCTAACTATCGCAGCAATGCCCGAGAAGGCTCCTCTGAAAGCAGGAGGAACTCACCTTCTAGATGGATGGCAGCCTTGGACTGGTTGCTGAGGAGGCATCTGAGGGGTTCTGAGGAGAGCAGCGCACACGTCAGACACACGCCAGCGACACCTTCGCGCCGCCGTGCACACCTCAAGTATAATCACCTGTTCTCCTCCTCTGGATCAGCGCTTCGGCTTCAGCCGGAAAAGCCTGTGGGAGAACCCAACCGGGATGAGACTGAGCGGAGTTTTTAAGGAGACGACGGCTCCGAGGAGCTGCCCGAGTCTCACCTCCTGCCTGCCGCTGGAGAACCAGGTGAAGAACACGGCGCCTGCACTGCACACCAGCATCAAGAACATGGCCAGGAGGAGCTTCCCCATCCACCCGCTGGAGGACTTCTTCTCCACCAGGACCACCGTCTCCTGCCCCAGGCCCGTCTCCACATCCCTTGCTGGCGTCGTTGTGTAATTCACCATCCTGGCTTTAGGTCTCGGCTGCTGCGGCGGCTAACTTCAGACGTTTCTCCGCTCCTGCGATCTGTAGCGGTGAATTCTCCTTCTCTTTGTGCTGCAGTCAGTGCTTCTGCCTGTAGTATTTATGCTGCACTCGCTACTTCTGCAGAAGGGAAACTCCAGTGATGTCATTTGGTAAGCGGAGACATTGCAGGAGGCCGCGGCGCAGCGACCTGGGCTGCGGAGGGAAAAGCGAGGGAAAAGAAAGTCACAGGTTTTTTTTTTTTGTGAACTGCGGTTGGGAGCGTTGCTCTCTGGATGGGAATGTGGTTGTCCAGGACCTCTGGGTTTGGAAAAATGACAGTGTTGTAACACGTCCAGACAGGCAGCAAAGACACAAACACACACATTCAGCTCATTACCGAGCCACCCACAGGCCGTAAATCTGCCGGTGTTCACTCACGAATCCACGGCTCACCGACATTCCGAGGTCAAATCAGGCCAGTTGTTTAGAAATACCACAAAAAAATGTCAGATTTCCTAAGCGGTCCACCTGTTCAGCACATATTTTGGCAGCTGTTTGGGTAAAAACTGGTTAAAATTTGGTTTAAATGTGTCACTACTCTACTCTAATCTTCATTTCCTCCCATCTTTATCATAGATCTGTGGTTGCAAGTCGGATTCTTTGGTAGATTAAAGCTTGATTGGAGGCTGAAATCATGCTAATATTTTTAGTCAGGCGAAAACAAACAGTTAGAACCTTCCAAAATTAGAACCGCGCTCTCCTTTCAGAAGAAATCATTTATTAAACTCATCAGCTCAAACAGAATCGAAGCAGAGAAAAGGAAACAGAGGACCTGAAAAGAGAAATCGGTTCTGTTCTCTTTTGTCTCTTTGTGTCACAGTTGGTTGAGAGGAAACAGCGTTTGAGCAGCTGGACTGACCAGTTCCACTTCCTGTTGCTCCAGCCTTTCAGTTTCCCTCTTTCAGTTTCCAAACTCTCTTTGACTCTTCCTGGACTTTTTCTTACACCGGAATGAAATATCCGTCAAAATTCTTTCACTTTATTACCTAAAAGAGTAGATGCTCTGTGTGTGTGCGTGCGCGTGTGTGTGTGTGTGTGTGTGTGTTTTCCTGTACTTGCTACATACTGAGAACCAAAATACTCTTTGGACCTACAAAGTGAGAACATTTTGGGACGAGCTTCAGAATGGGGTTTAGGGTCAGGGTCAGGGTTGGGGTTGGGGTCGGGTTAGCATTTTATGGTCCGATGTTTGGTTGGGATGGTTAGGGTAGGGGACTGGGGAAGAAATAGGTCTACAAAAGTCCTCATAAAAATAGAAGTAGAGTAGTGTGTGTGTGTGTGTGTGTGCGTGTGTGTGCACGCACACGCATGTGTGCATATGCACCCACGAGACATAGGTTTGCACTTCCTCCTCCACACCCAAGGTCTTGTCATTATTCACAGGAATATTTTTCAGATGCTGGTGTCGGACGTATCCGGTGAGCTCCAGCAGGCTGTAATCCAATATTTCGAAATTCTGTGGTAGAAATTACAGAGTAAATAACAAAATGACAAAGAACCAAAAATAGAATCCGATGACTATTTTTCACACTCCTACAGCAGAAGAATTCAGAGCATTTCTTCATCAGTTTCCCACACAGGATTAATAATTAACATTATTATTGTTAATTCGTAGTAGTAGTAGTAGTAGTAGTAGTAGTAGTAGTAGTAGTAGTAGTAGTAGTACAATTAGCATCATTATTACTATTTTTATTATCATGATTATTATTTATATTATTATTATTTTGTTAATTTTTGTTCCTGTTTTTTAACCTTTTTTGTTTGATTTTGTGTGTGTGTGTGTGTGTGTGCATGCTAAACCTGTATTATTTTTCTTCACTAAAAATAGAATTGTATGCCAAATAAAAATTCCTCTGTGAAATTAAGTAATTTCATACGTGCCAACAAAGGGAAGTGATAAAGTGATGCAAAAATTCCACTGGTGACCCCCTGGAAGGAAGTGAAAAGTGGATGGACAGAGCAGCGTCCATCCCTGGTGAAGACCTGGAAGACCTGGAAGCCCCTTCAGAAGATTCCTACTGTCATGTTTGGACGTGTGTGTGTGTGTGTGTGTTTCTGTTTTGTTTTTTTAGACTGAGGTTTCTGTCGGACCTCAGTCTTGATGTCTGATTCCAGCTGTTTTCGCGTGTCTCCGTGGAGTCTGAGCACACGTCCAGACGGAGGACAAACGCAGCCCCGACCTCCCCCCAGGTCAACCTTTCAACCCGTCCTAGCTCAGCTGCCTCGGCTTTCCTGGTGTGACTGGATCATTATCAACCCTCTTTCAACAGGCGGCTCTATTCTTTTGTCAGGGTTGCATGATATAATCCTGAGATTTCAGGTTATCGGGCAACAGCGCAATGACCTCATGGAAGGAAGGAAAGAAAGGCTAGCAGGACGACAATTTAGAAGGAAATGACAAAAGGAAGCGGCTCCCTGCTGCATTTTTGCCATGACGAGAGAGAGAGAGAGAGAGAGAGAGAGAGAGAGAGAGAGAGATGTGTAATGAAGAAGTGGCACCCACCATCCTGTAGCCTGTTTTAGAGGATTATAAACTATCATCAGATCAAAATCTTGAGTTAAATATGACCCAAAGGTTGGCAAACTGAGGCCCAGGGGCCACATGTGGCCCGCAGTACTTTTTCATCCGGCCCGTAGAGCCAAAGCCAAATGAAGAGGGTTGTCAACTTGATTGGTTGGAAAAAGGCTCATCATCCATCTCTACTTGGACAAATATTTTCTCAGTCAATAGTCCATCAAGCAGGATTTTGAGCAAACCTCTGGTCCCCCAGTTAGAGTTAACCCTAACCCTAACTCTAACCTTCTGCACCACCTGACCGGCTGTTCATCAGCATCTAAAACCCAAACGGGCCTTTTGGTAAAAAAAAACTGCCCACCCCTGCTCTAATTAAATTAAGAAATGTGTTTGAAGGTAAAGTAAAGATAGAAAACTATTTTACCAAAATAAAATCTGTTTTTTTGGGCTCTGAAAATTGAAAAACTGGTAACACTTTGCTTAACTATGAAACTGACATTTTAAGAGAATTTTATAGGATCTCAACACAATCAAAAACCTGGCTCTTTGAATAGAAACAAATACTATAAATAGAAGAAATAGAATACTATATATGGCAAAATTATTTTCCTAATGATGACAATTTTTTTTTGTTTTCTTTTTTTTGGTTGATGACAGTATGACGGCTTCACTGGTTTCCTGTGTGCTGGTTTTGTGCAATGATGGCGTTGTGAGATGAATAATCTCCGAATGGTGACTGCGTGGGATTAGAGACCGCTACCAAGGAAACAACGGATAAACACCAAAGGAAAAAACAATCAGTAAACAATATCATTGCATCTTTGCCTTTGCATCCATCTTGTCTATTATTGGACAACAAACTTTGCACTATTGTTAATTTTTGTCTGACAAATGCGGCTTGCTTTCCAGCTGGCTAGCTAGCTAGCTGCTAGTGCGCATGA
>CAAE01014699.1:127002-139782 GCA_000180735.1 Tetraodon nigroviridis
CGCTCTTCACAGCTCCTCCTCACAAGCACAACAATGAAAAGCACACGTGTGACCTTCCTCCCCTCTGATCTAGAATATATTAGTCTGGAATCAGATCGTGGATCATCTGGTCGCATTAACTGGCCGAGAGCAACAATCAATAGCGGCGGCTCGTCCCTTCGGAGCGGGGAGGAGACGACCTGGGCCCCGAAGCTCCCAGGAACTCATTTATTACCTCGGACTCTTTTTTCCAGAGGCAGGAGCGGCGGCGGCGTTCAGGCCGGTGCTGTTTTTGAGCTTGGTTTTGGCACCAGCAGCTGTCACACACAGTTTATATTCGACTGGAAACAGTCAGGAGGGGAATCCAGGCGGTCTTTTCCCAGTTTGAGCTCCAGATCTTCGCAAAGAAACATTAAACATATCTAAACATATATTGTCTGCCCTGAATATATATAAAGATATATGAAGACATCTGTTGTTGACCTGGCAGTTTATTTAGTTTTTTTATGTATTCCTGTTTAGTTTCACTCTAATCTAATGTTGCCATCACAGTTTAGCCAACGTGAATAAACTGAATTTAGGAGCTTTTGGAAAAAGGCGTTTAGCACATTAGGAGAAAAGCACAGGAACCAAATATGTAGGTGGAATTAAAAAAAACATTTTTTTTCTTTTGTGCTCAACAACTTGCTCATGATGGTGGTGATGGTGATGGTGATGATGATGATGATGATTGCTATCAAGAGCTGCCTTCGCTCCCATCCTTCCCGTATTGACCCTTTTGACTGTTATAAATCAACTGGGTTGGCCTCGTCCAAACACCCTGACAAAAGTCCTAATGAGGAAATCAATAACTCTACTTAGATCAAAGCATTCCACTTACAGAAATCTGATTCGGTTTAAAAAGCCCTTTTTTTTAAATTTTTACATGATTTATTTCTGCCTGTCGGCGCGGTGTTTCTGCCCCTGGAGCTTGTTGATCGATTGTGTGTTGTTGGTTTGCTTCTTGTGTGAACTTTGAAGGCTTTTCTGGGTCTTCAGAGCCAAACACTGACGTCAGATCAGCAGCTGATCCAGAGGGAAGAGAGAGCTCAGCAGGAACTAAAGAGGAACTGAGCAGGACCTGAGCAGGAACTAAGTGGTGTGATCTTCTGGTCGTGTTGTGACTCAAGGATCCAGGGCATCATCATTAAGCTCATATTTTTGCCTTCTTACCTTCACCTGGACATCATCTGCAATGAACTGCTTTTTGCTTTATTTATTTTGAATTAATTCACCCTTTTTGGCTCTGGGCAGTCTGACAGTGTAAAGGAGTCCCACCTTTGTTCATTTAAGGGATTTTAACACGTTTATTCTGGCTCTTTGGAGCCCCTAAAGCAGGTTCCTGGAACCTTCAGCCACTGAACATGGTCCTCAGAGCCTAGACCTCACCCCCAGCAGTCAGCCCGGCTCCCCCACACGTGTTCTGTCCATCCGGAGCCAGAACCTGGGTTCCTGTTCCAGACTGAGCTCCTGAGGCTCCTCCCTGGTCTTCTGGCTTTGCCTCCTGTGTTCCAGAGCTCAGGAATAAGGATCACATCAGGGAAAACACACACACACACACACACCAGATGAGAACTGACAGACAAAACTCACAGTTGTAAACACAAGCTGTCTTCTTCACGTGCGCGCTCCTACTGAGGCTCAGCTGATGAACGTGCATTTGCATCAAATTTACATACAGTCTACATGGGAGACCACATGTCCCAGTAAGAGTCCCATTCTGCTGACCACACTCTGAGGTGTGTGTGTGTGTGTGTGTGTGTGTGTGTGTGTGTGTGTGTGAGAGTGGTGTTTAACGCCGCCTCTTGCACGTTGCAAACATCAGACGTCAACCCCAGACCCAGATAACAACGCCGCCATTAGCTGATGAAACAATCACCAGGACTCTGACACACACCCTCAGTGTCATTCAACAACACACACACGCACACACACACACACACACACATTGTGTCATGCAAAGAAAACCTCACAATGATCAACATCAGGAGGTAAAAATACAAAAATAATATGGGCATTATCACGTTTTTCTTAAGCTTCAGCACTCGTTTCGGTGCCGGTAACAGTTTGTTTCACCTCTAACATGATTCTCGTGCGCTTCAGGGTCTTTTCCATGTTCTTCAACACCAGTGGCACCATCCTGGATCTACCTAAAGACGTGGAAACTGGGAGCCCAGGTTTTGGCCGACGGCAGCGTTGCGATGTGACTTTCAGAGATTCCAGCGTCAGCCGGGATCCAAAGCGCCGGAGCTAGACGTCGCCGAGGTGAACACTCCATTAATTCCTTTATAAAAATCAATCGCTCTGGTATTTGTGGCTGAATCCTGGAGCACTTAGGCTGCATGTGTATCTGTTGACAGTGTTTATGGCCGTCCTTCTGGAAGGTCCGCTCAAGGAGAGCAACCTAGCTGGGCTGGATAAAACTAATGCCACAAAAAAAATAATTGATTATACCCAAGTATGTGTGTGTTTTTGTGTGTGTGCTCTTACTGAGTGCTAAACTGTTCATTCTACTAGCAAAATAGGGACAATCATTTGGAGGAAGTGAGGACATTTTGGCCTGTTTGGGGGTCCAGACTTGGTTTTTTGGGTGGAGGTTAGAACTGAGTTTAGGGTTAGGGAGGGTCACGTTCTGTGTGTGTGTGTGTGTGTGTGTGTGTGTGTGTGTGTGTGTGTGTGTGTGTTTAAAACTTTAGTTTTTAGGTTTAAACCTATCGTTATAGATTCAGTTTTACATATGGGGTTAGCATTAGCATTTCAAGGGCTGAGAATAGGGTGTACAAATAATTATTGTTGTAAGAGCACCGCAAAGGTAGCTGCACCGCCTTGTGTGTGTGTGTGTAGTGGTGGTGGGAAGGGGGTGGGGGATTGACCTTTCGGAAGCTGTTAAATTGTCCCACTGGTGACGCCAGGAGACAAGCCCCTCAGGTGGAAGCTAATGGCTGCACACTGAATTATTTAGAGTGGGACAGAAGATTTTGCGAAAGGTGGGTTGGCTGTGTGGGTGGAGGGGTCGGACTGTGGGACTGATGCTCTATGACAAGCCCCATGAAGCTTTCATCGGGGGATCGGCCTCTTCAATTTTTCAGCTTTACACTCGCTCGTTGAGTTAAACACATGTAGCACATTCAGTCATTATTATTAAGTCATTCTGTACTGACAATAAGGACAAACCTGAGGCAGATTCCCTCCTTTTTCCCGCATGCTTGACTTTGATGTCGGAAATTGTGTCGTCTTTGTCTTATTTCAACAGGTTCCACCAGCAGAAAATGAATATTAGAAGTCAATCACAAGGTGGCACTGTCATCATGTCATGGGCGCTTTGTCGTAAGTCATTATTTGATTAATTGAAGCGCTTTCTGTCTGCCCGCGTCTCCTCGGCCGTCTTCGGGCCGCAGACGCGCCTCTGAGCTCTGCCACTGATGTCCGCATGTGTTTGTCACCGTCGACTCTCATTTTCCACAGACGGAGGCACTTAATGTTGATTATAGGTTGCTTTAGGGGAGAGTCTGGCTATATTCAGCAGCAGATTGCTTATCAGCAGTAGTAATAATTCAGCCACCTTATATAAACATGCAGCCATGTTTTTCTCCCAGCTTTGCTCTGGGAAGTCATCATGATGGCCTTCTCTATATCGGGTAAAGTTCAATTTTGATTTCAGTCCTGGGTAATTCATTTCAACCCCCTAATAAAGACTGATGATGCATGTTTTTCTGTTTTCTTTTTAAAGTAGAAGTGGGCAAACTGAGGCCCGGGGGCCACACGTGGCCCAATGACCTCTGTAATCCAGCCCGCAGAGTCTTTTGGAGTAATTTCTCCAAAAGCCAAATGAAGAGTGTTGTCAGTTTGGTCAGTCGGAAAACGTTTCAGAGCTAACGTCTCCTCTCAAATGTTTTTTTTACATAAATGGCGAGTAAACATCCAATCTATCCATACTGTGGGGTCGTTCGTTAGCGCACCAGCACGTGCAACTAGAAGCCAAACCACAATCGTGCCTGTGGGCTGTTGTTGCTTTGCAAGCACGCCGAGCACACGGAGTCCCTCTCACCATGGCGACACGTATCAGGAGTGTCAGCGTGGGCTTGTGGCAGCTTTTTGTGTGAACAGGAGAAGCGGTGAAGGGCAGCGCCGCTCTAAAGGCCAAGATCAGCAGGTCAACACGCCGAGTCTCTGCACACAGCCTTCTGCTGTGACCCTGGAAAGCTCCGCACTCACAGCCCAGCGCATCAGATCAGGGGAGACGCGTGTCCATCACCACGGTGACAGCCGAACACCCCGGCTCGGCAGCGGCAACCGCACCTCCTGATACCGACAACATTAGCGCGACACTCCTGACACTCTGTCAGGAAACCAACACAACTGGAATGCAGGTGGACGGAGCAGCTGCGGCGGCCGTAGGTTAACACGCTAACATGTAAGTTAGCTCAAACCCCCTGAAAAGAGGCGCTTGTGGGCGCGCCGACGGCAGCGAGGCAGCCGCTCCTGCATTTGTGCTGCTTTGTGAGCAGAGGTAACACGTGTGCTGCAACAGATTGGCTCTGCTTGACGCTCAGCTTCCAGCGGGGGCAGAAATCAATGTTCATAATTGCAAGACAAGAAAAGAACTTAGTAAATAGCATGATCACAAAGGGCGAAACGCAATTACTAGCTTCTTTGCGACTAGCTTGTTGGTGGTTTATGTGCATTTCCTTTTTTTAAAATTTTTTCCCCTGAATTTTGATTGAGGAGAACATAATTTAGGTTTCTCCTGTCGTCTATAATAGTCCAATTTTCTGATGTGGCCCCCGGGGGACGGCCGGCCGGGCGCCCCTGACCCAGAGCAGACTGTTGTCTTACCAAAATAAAAGCTCCCCATCCCCCAGAGGAGCAGCAGCTACAGGCCTGCAGCCGTTGTTTTCCGCTCCTCCTCTGCTCCTCACGGCTTCCGAAAGAGGTGAAGAAAGACAAAAGCTGGACTGACTGACTGCTGAGTGTAATCACAGGTTACAGGGGAACCAGGCAGCGCACGAGCTCGGCCGCCGTTTAAAGTGTTTCCTCGTGGACCAACCGAGGTTCGGGGAGTCTCCGAAAACCCTGAATACGGTGGACGGAGGGGAAAGAGAGAGGTGGAAAGCAGGAGAAAGAGAAAAAATTAAAGCATTAATAATCGAATCCAAGCAGCTTTTAGAATCCATTCATTTATTTGTGTTTCTGAAGGATGTTTTTAATTTAATTAGAAAAATAAAGAACCAAAACATGAAAACTGTGCAGACATGAGACAGCTGGGTCAACGTCAAAGAAAGGACAAGATTAGATCTGGGTTTTTTGGGTTTTGTTTTTTTTTTTTTGGGTCAGCAGCTTGTTGAACAGTCACTTAACACCAGGCTGCAAAGGCTTTGCTTTCTGCAGCGCCTCCGCTCACACCCATCCCCCAGGTTGCGCCATGAGAAGTGTGATCTGTTACACCTGAAGGATCCAGGATCACCGCCTGAATCTGACACGGTCCCGAAAGCAGACCGTCGTGCTCGGACTCGCTGCTCTTTGTCGCACATAGAACAGGGAAAGGAATTTTGTTGTTATGACACATGTAACAAGAACAACACATTCCTGTCTCCTTCTTCTTCTTCTCTGCCGGCTTCCAGCAGGATGGTTCCTTCCTCTAAGCCTGGTCCGGCTCAAGGTTTCTTCCTGGTAAAAGACAGTTTTCCTTGCCACTGTGCTTCCCTGGGGTTCCGGCTCTGGGTTTCTGCCTCTGTAAAGCACCCGGAGATATTGTTTACTGTCAAAAACCAGTTTGTTCAGACCTTCCGTGTGGACGCTGGTTTGGGCTCTGGTTTTTCACCCACCCAGAAGGTTTTTGAAACCAGCTCCTTCCTGCTCCTTCCTGCTCCTTCCTGCTCCTTCCTGCTCCTTCCTGCTCCTTCCTGCTCCTGCGATGGTGCATGCGCACGTTGCAGCCTGCGGCCCCATTCGTGAACTGTTGCTGAGGGACGCTCTAAAATAGCCTCAATAAAAAGGTTTTTGCGCAAACCTCCTTATCGTGCTAACGGCTGAGCCTCCAGCTGGATCAGCCATCCGTGTCGCCGGGAGCCGCCTGTTTTTTCTGCTGTTTCTCCAAAAATACCGAGGCTATTTCAGGAGGTCTAATTTTACCAAAAGCCTGAATTTATTTTTGGTGCCTACCTGTGCCATGCTAGAAAAAAAAGGAACGTTCTGTGTAAAAGTATATTTATTTGTCAAATATTGTTGCTGTTTGTGCTTTTTTAAATACTGAATCCTCTCTGCTTTGATGCGTGATGGACGCTGGATGAAAACTCTGCTGCTAAAGCGACTATTTGTGGCTGCTCTTTGCCCAGGCGTTTACGGAGAAGTGATGTTTCTTTCTTCAGCACCTCTTTGGTGCCGCGCTTAAAAATGGCTTTCAGGAGCAGAAATTTAAAAACTTGGCTCTTTTCTGCCGCGTTTTCGATCTGTCACTGGTTTGAAGCCATTATTGATGTGTCTTAAAACCACTTTCGAGATCTTCTTTTTATTTCCATAAAGTCTCCACATATCTGCATTAGGGCTGCAGCGATCGGTTACTTCAGTAATGGAGTTCTAGCGATTTTTCTGGCAATTATTGCGTCATGGGATAAGAAATATATTGCACAGGCTGCAACTTTTTTTTTTTTTTTTACATCACTAACTTCATTTAAAAGCACATTTTTCTTCTTTTTAACATACTCAGAATAATATCAAACAGATACGGAGTTAATTAAACTGACTTTTACAATTTGACTAACTGAAGTTCAGGCTTCTACTCATTACAGCGTTTACCTGGATTATTATTTTAATATAATAATCTTTAGCAAAAGCTTTGAGGGAACGTGGTAGCTAGCAGTTTAGCCGCCACATTGATTAGAGTTGTGAATTAGCCTTTTTAAAGAGCTCTAAACAAAGAGTGTTAGCTGGCAGATTCTCTCAGTCATGGTCACACTGATTTCTGTTCACTGCTGCTAATTATCGTTAGCTTAGCTGCTGTTTCTGGTCTGATCCGTGGACGTTTAGCACAGACCGGATTTTAATTTGGAGGCATGTTAGCACAACACTGCAGCAGCAGTGCGACTACATCTGTTTACCGTAAATAACCAAAGCTGTAGAAACTGCTTTTATTTTATTTTCTGATTACCTCAGTGTTTATAACATCAACATGTGGCGTTTGATACGTTTTTACCTCTGTTCTCCGCTCGTCTGCAAAGAATTTGGAGGTCTTTGTTCTCCTGCTTTCCCTTGAAGAACTTAAGAATCCTCCTCTTTGTTTTAGGTGCTTCTCCATCTCACTCCCTTTGTGTAACAATTGTTAAGCTAAAATCAACTTTACAAATATTCTTTTGATTTTTCGGTAAACGTCAGGAGTCTGCATAACAGGGAACCTTTGATGGCTTTTTTCACGTTTCCTTCTGGAGTCCTGGATTGTCATCGAGGGGAAAACGTGCACTTGAACTCCATTTTCTTTATCCTTGGGGGTTTTCAGCAGAGGCGACACTGAGCTTCACTTCGCATCGACTTCACCTGCCTGCTCGTGGAGCGGAGCAGAGATCTGAGGTGGCATCAGGATGACCACGGCTGCCTGCTGATGTGTCCATCTTTCACTCAAGTGTGTGAGGCAGAGCCAAAGTTCTCTGATCTGTCCTGCTCCAGGGCAAACTTTACCTCTATTTCATGTAAAAAGGAAAGAAAAAACCCAGAACTGATTCCCAGAACCACTGCCTTCTGCATTTCTCTTCATTTATTTACCTATATTTTTTTTTCTAACAGCTCATTTTAAAAAAGGATGAGAGGTAGTTCTGACCACTGCCTCTAACTGCTGTATCATAAGCTCTGTCCACAAGGAAAATCATTCCTTTGACCTGTTGGTGGAGAACATTACGTTTTATGAATGAATTTATGATTATGTAAATGCACAAATATACATCTGAATAATCAATAAATAGTACATCTGGAGGAAACGTCAGTGTAACAGTAGGCTCATTATATTATTATTATTATTATTATTATTATTATTATTATTATTATTAATAGTATTATTATTGTTTATTATTATTGTTGTTGTTGTTGTTGTTGTTGTTGTTGTTGTTGTTGTTGTTGTTGTTGTTGTTGTTGTTGTCCTTCACTAAAGGCAGCGCCTGTGTGATCTTTGTTTTCCTGTGAAAGTTCTGTCCTTGAATGTCTCAGCACGAGAAAAAAAAAACTTTCAAGACACGATTTTCATGATTACCTTTCTACCTAAAGTCAGATTAATGATATTAACAGACCGGGGAGGGTATGACCATGGTTGTTCGGAGAAAAATCCCGACTTCTGCTGTTGTCTCCAGCATGTTTCCCTTCAGGGAGACGCGGACGCAGAAGCGAGCGGCTGTCGGACGAGGCGGATGGTGCGTTGAAAACGTCGGGAAATCAGGAAGAGTCCCGCGTCGGACACCTGGTTCGGCTTTTGCGCGCTTCACAGTAAAAGTAGAATAAATGCAGCAGTTGTTTAGAAGGAGAGACAGAAGCACCCGCACGCTGGGTGTCTGGCGGACAGGCAGCCGTGACTGACTTGCTTTGCGTCAATCGGATCTAGTTAAAGAGATTTTCAGCCAATAGGAAGCGGAGAGTTTCCATGGGAGGCCCCTGGAGGCGACGCCAAACGCTGAGAAAACTAAGTCGGCCGGGGAAGAGCGCCGGCAGGCAGGCAGCAGTGGCTGTGGAGCTCCCGTGGCCACCCTGTGGCAGTCTGCAGCGGACCACACAGCCGACGAGCGAGGTAAGGACGCGCGTAAAAGCGCTTCAACCCTCCTCTGTGCGTAAAAGCGCTGCGCTCGGCGCAACAAATGAGCAACCTTTCAGCCGAGTTCTTCTCTAAAACGTGTCCTCTGTTCTTGTGCTGAAGGCGACCCGGACTGGAAACTTTGCAAATGGGTGGATTTCAGGACCAGCAAGTCCCTCTCTGTAACTCCAGAGTGAGTGAACAACGTCCACAAGCGCCGCAAACCCCGATCCGTCCACCTCAGAGCAGATTTGTTCTCGCTTGGAGTTGCCATTTCATTTCTGCCCGCGACGACACGGATGCTTTACCAAACCGAACCGCTTCATCAGGGAGCGCGAAGCTGAGTGTCTGCCCTCTTCTCTCTTGCAGAACCTACAGATAAGCTGCAGGAGGCCAGCGGATGACAGGAGAAGAAAATTAATCAAGTCAGAGCTGGCGCTGGACACCGAAGGTAGGGACAGAGACGGGGACAGCTGCATTTGACGAGCTCAGGGTCCCGGTGACACCATCATGTCTGACCATGAGTCCCACAAACCTCTGGGCTCCGTGACAGCCAGACCCAGCTCCCAACCCCAAAGGCCAAACCCTTAACCTTCAACCCCAACCCTGAACGCTAACACAGCTAGCTGCTTCTGTTTCTGTCTCCTGGCTCCAGATCTGTTCCAGGACCTCCGACAACTGCAGGAAACTTGGCTGGCAGCAGGTGAGAGTTAAAAGTAAAACTGTTTAGAAGTGAGGGGTTCATTGCATTGTGTGTGAGTGTGAGTGTGAGTGTGTGTGTGTGTGTGTGTGTGTGTGTGTGTGTGAGTGTGTGTGTGAGAGCGAGGTGGCAGCGCTGCCTGGAGTTACTTGCCTGGTGTTGTAGTCCAATTAAAAGCCTCTGCTAAGAGACACCTTGTGTGTCATGCATACATTAGAGGTTGTGAGCGAGCGAGGGGGCTCGGAGGAGACCGAGGAGGCTCCACAAAGAGTGTCATCACAAATTACCAGGAGGAACCTCGCTGACGCTCACTGTCTCTTCTGCTTTTGGCAGGAGCTAACAGGCTGCATGCCAACTGCAACCAGAGCTCTGCTCTCTCTCTCTCTCTCTCTCTCTCTCTCTCTCTCTCTTTCTTTGCTTGCTCTCGGCACACTTCTCCTCTCCAGCTGCACCACCGTCGTCGGCTCCAGCTTCACCTCTCGGAGGCAACAAAAAGAAATAATGGATCTATGAACTTTTCCATAGCAAAAATTCCAGATTTAAGAATTTCTCCAAAAGAAAACCATTTTTTTCCCTACAGCTTAAATCATTTTTGTATTTTTTAATCGTTTCTTTTTCCCTGTAATGGCAAGTCTTGCTGTTTGTGGTCTAACTGAGACGTGATGCTTCAGGAGTTGAGCGCCAGCGTCCTCTTTCCGCCGTGTCTGCAGCACAGAAGTTTTGGTTAGTGGTAAATCTGTTCACCTTCATCCTCTCTCGACCACTGCATGTCCTCTCTCATTCCTTCGTGTCCGCCAACTTAGGTATTTTCAGACTTTTGCAACCGACTCTAAAATTAGAACGAAAAAAAGTCTTTTTTACATTTACAAATTTCATTGGCAGATAAAAATGTGAGTATAAATAAATGTTGAAGTGTAGTTGGAAAAATATCTTTTTTTAAAATTTAACTAAAACTAAAAGACTTTTTAAATTTGCGGTATTCCACGCAGGATAACTTTAATTTTGCAGCTTAATTAAAAAAAAAAAAAACAGGCTGTAAATATGTAACTGATTCAGAGGGTGAATTTTTTATGTTCGCATCAAGAAAAAACCCCCAGAGTAACATTTATGTACAAACACCTATTTAAAGAATTTATCTTATTCAAACCTTCATTTTTACTATTTATTGTAAAGTTATTGTTCAATTTTAGATTTGATGTGTAATTTTTTGGGGTTGAAAAATTTAAAAAATTTAAATACCAACAAAACAACTATTTTACAACTATTCTTTTAAAAAGCTCGGTATCGTGGACAGACAGTATTAAAGTCCAATTAAAACGTCGCCCTCTCCGAGCTGGGTCCCAGTCTGCTCCCATCACTCTGGGAGTGAAACCAGTAAGGAACTATTTGACTAGGTGAACAATCGGAAGGATGGCAGCGGTTGGCGCGGGTGGTATCACCGTTAAAGATGTCATAGATCACCGGGACGACCCGCACGCGCTCCTTTAATGAATGGCCTCCTGTCCGTCAGGACGGAAAGGAATTCCTGCTCCTTTCCCAGATTTATTAGCTCCGGTAATTGAAAGAAGATGACGAATTAACGGTGAATTTCCAGCTGAAGGAGCAGTGAGCAGAAGCTGGGCCGGAATGTTTCTTTCTGCGCCGTTCCCAGTTCAGGAATGGTGGCAGTTTTCCAAAGACCCGCTGGTTCCGGAGCGCCGGGCGGCCGCGGCGCTGACCCGCCCGTCCTCACCTTCCTTTCACTGCTGCTGTGTGAAGTCGGTGGTTTTATCAGCGAGGTGAGACGAGATCTCACCTGAATGGATGGAAGGGTTAGAATATATAAATACGAACAAACGCAGGGCTTTAAAAACAGTTAAACGAGTGAAATTCCCTCCTCCACTAGAATTTATACCACGGTAATAACCACAGTAATAATAATGATTATTAATACAGGCGGTGCTGCCGCAGCCGTCTGTTTTCATGTCTTTGTTTGCTCCTCGCGTCTCTTGACATCATTAGAAAATGTGTTTGTTATTTACACTCCTCAATTCACACCTCTGAACATACAATCCCAGATCACCCCGGAGGACAGAAACGGAAAAGTTGTGATGTTTTAAAAAAGGCTGGAGGACCTGTCAAGGCAGAGAACAGACCAGCCATCATGAAGATCCACCTCACGCGTGTGTGTGTGTGTGTGTGTGTGTGTGTGTGTGTGTGTGTGTGTGAAGGAACACACACGTTAATGACACACGCGCCGGTTTCCCTGGGTTTTAGGAGTCACCTTTGAGGGGCAGAAAGCCGCCTGGAGGTGTAGGTCCGAAGGTTGAGCTGAGAGAAAAAAGAGGTTATTTGAGCCCAGAAGCGGAAGCTTCAGGCCGAGCAGGTGGAGGTGGAAGCGCTTAGATACTGGGAACACTGGGAATCTGGAGGCACAGCTGCAGCTGCAGAGCGGGTCTCACAAAGTCACATAAAAGTATTTCTTTTCCCATTTTTGAAGCCACAAAGTTGTTTTCTTTTATTAAAGATGAAGGTGTGGAGTGTGGGAGCCGTTGACCTGGCTGCCTTTGTTTGCGTGTGAACGAGTGTGAGGATGAGTGGAGGACTGAGGACGGTCTGGAAAACCAGCATGATTGCCGGCTGGAATCTACTACTTTATCCTGCACGTTTACTTACTGTTTCCTGCAAAAGGCTCATTTCTGGTGTGACATTTTAGATGATAATATCCAAAAATAAAAATCCATCACTTTGGATAGGAAAACTGGACTTAATGACTCCGTTTTTAAAATGGAAATTATTTTACAATAAAATCAAAAATAATTATTCCTGTAGTAAAAAGTCCTCAGAGCTTTTTGGCCGAACTCTGAAGTATGTTTTAAAGCATAAATGCCGTCCTGACCTCCATATTTTGGCGGTAGTTCCCCTGAACCCTGCTGGGACAGGCCAGGACTTGACATCGTCTCATCTTCCATCTTCTTCTTCTTCTTTGCTTGTCTCCTTCAGCTCAAGTTCCCGACAATGACGAGCAGTTTGTTCCTGACTTCCAGACTGAAAACTGTGAGTAGGAGACCCCTCTGCCCTTTTTCTCTGTGCGTATCTGCATCGTTCTCCGCGCGCATGAGCTTCGTGATGCGTTCAGGCGTTCTGTGTGTTTTCCCCTCTCGTCTCTGTGCGTCCTGATTTATCAGGCGTCAAAAGATTCCTTTTATTGTCTTGTTATTTTTGGCGTGAACTGCCTTCCACTGGGCAGCTGTGGAAAGGTAGCTGGCTGGTTATTGATCCCACCACGGTGTCAAATAACCAGATTTTATTGAGG
>CAAE01014699.1:151503-178258 GCA_000180735.1 Tetraodon nigroviridis
AAGTTGTGATGTTTTAAAAAAGGCTGGAGGACCTGTCAAGGCAGAGAACAGACCAGCCATCATGAAGATCCACCTCACATGTGTGTGTGTGTGTGTGTGTGTGTGTGTGAAGGAACACACATGTTAATGACACACGCGCCGGTTTCCCTGGTTTTAGGAGTCACCTTTGAGGGGCAGAAAGCCGCCTGGAGGTGTAGGTCCGAAGGTTGAGCTGAGAGAAAAAAGAGGTTATTTGAGCCCAGAAGCGGAAGCTTCAGGCCGAGCAGGTGGAGGTGGAAGCGCTTAGATACTGGGAACACTGGGAATCTGGAGGCAGAGCTGCAGCTGCAGAGCGGGTCTCACAAAGTCACATAAAAGTATTTCTTTTCCCATTTTTGAAGCCACAAAGTTGTTTTCTTTTATTAAAGATGAAGGTGTGGAGTGTGGGAGCCGTTGACCTGGCTGCCTTTGTTTGCGTGTGAACGAGTGTGAGGATGAGTGGAGGACTGAGGACGGTCTGGAAAACCAGCATGATTGCCGGCTGGAATCTACTACTTTATCCTGCACGTTTACTTACTGTTTCCTGCAAAAGGCTCATTTCTGGTGTGACATTTTAGATGATAATATCCAAAAATAAAAATCCATCACTTTGGATAGGAAAACTGGACTGAATGACTCCGTTTTTAAAATGGAAATTATTTTACAATAAAATCAAAAATAATTATTCCTGTAGGAAAAAGTCCTCAGAGCTTTTTGGCCGAACTCTCAAGTATGTTTTAAAGCATAAATGCCGTCCTGACCTCCATATTTTGGCGGTAGTTCCCCTGAACCCTGCTGGGACAGGCCAGGACTTGACATCGTCTCATCTTCCATCTTCTTCTTCTTCTTTGCTTGTCTCCTTCAGCTCAAGTTCCCGACAATGACGAGCAGTTTGTTCCTGACTTCCAGACTGAAAACTGTGAGTAGGAGACCCCTCTGCCCTTTTTCTCTGTGCGTATCTGCATCGTTCTCGGCGCGCATGAGCTTCGTGATGCGTTCAGGCGTTCTGTGTGTTTTCCCCTCTCGTCTCTGTGCGTCCTGATTTATCAGGCGTCAAAAGATTCCTTTTACTGTCTTGTTATTTTTGGCGTGAACTGCTGCCACTGGGCAGCTGTGGAAAGGTAGCTGGCTGGTTATTGATCCCACCACGGTGTCAAATAACCAGATTTTATTGAGGCGGGAGCCGTGGTTTCCAAGAGTTCTCTGTCAGAATGATTCTTTGTCATCGTGAATGGCTGGAAACAGTCAGAGAGACCGATGTCGATCCTCCTTGTTGCCTTTACGCTGAAGACATCAGTGGATAAAAGTGTTACTGAGCATGAAAGAGGCCGTCTCTGATTTGCACCTGAAGCCGCCTGTCTTCACACGTTGACGGGCTACAAATGTTCCCTCCGCGGTTGTTGTTTCCAGACGCTGCTGTGGACGTCGAGCCAGTCTTTGGGTCCACCGTAGGGTGTTGTGGTGGAGGAAGGAACAGAGGTCACGGGGACTGTCCCCTCGTCCTTCAGAGGTAGCGAGGGTGGGTGGCCGTGGGGACGGAGACTGCTGACCATCTGAATTGTCCTGTTGGCAAACCTGCAGCAGACTGGAGAGCTATTAACAGATGGTGGGAGGGTGAGGACACTGTGGATGGGCAACCAAACAGGCTTCCCAGGCGGCAGCGCTCCCATATGGGTTTCAGGAGCTCATGATGGGGGATGGACGAGGGAGACGAATGGAAATAGAGACGGATAAAAGTTACAGGACAACGGTCACGGTGCAGCCTGGAAGTCAGTGTCTTCAGGACATCGTGTCCTGTCACAGTGACCTTCTGAAAGCATCGTTTCCTTTTGTTGCTGCTTCTTGTTGTTTATTTGAGCGTCGTGTTTGTCAAAACCTGCATCCTTCAGCAAGTCTTAATATATTTATTAATGTTAACACATATGCTAATACAGTACGCTCGTATATTCAACACAACATTTCACATTGACAAGAAAAAAACTCCTCCTCGGCAGTATTAGACGTTTACTTATTATTATCTTTTTTAAATGTTCATGTATTTTTAGTCTGATTCAAATTTATTTGCCTAAATTACTTTAATGCGTTAAAAAAAAATTAACTTGTCATTTTAAATGTGTAAAACATTAAGACGATTAAAATGTGAATTCCATTATTGCAGCTTCGCTAGCATTAGCTGAATGGAAATGCAAATCAGATGTGTGAACATCAAATTTGAAGACAGTGAAGGAACCTGATAGAGTCTTTTAAATGTGGGGTGTTGTAAAGTGTTGCTTTACATTTCTAATTTGAGATTTATCACCTCCTGGGAAGCTGCAGCAGTTTGCCTCAACGTGAGTTTCACACGCTCCATCCAGGCTGCACGCAGGCGGCGTGTGAGCAGTCGCTCAGCTCCACCGTGTCCTCGGGCTGCAGGAGGGGATGGAAGGTTTTCTTTGTCTTCTCCAACGGATAATTAGCGTTAGCATAACTTAGCAGGGAACGCGGAGCTGAGAATGGCTAAAATAATCACACCTTACCAGGAAACCACCGGATGGCAGAAAAACATTGAAAAGGGAAGTTTTATGGTATATAGAATTTTTTTTTTTTTTTTTTTTAATTCTGGATTTATGAATGAAGATATTCAGAAGAAAATAGGACACAGTTGCGGATAGCTTGACTCCATTATTGGGTTCTTTACTGGTCGAGTGTCTCTGCCTCCTTCTTTATTACACAGTTTGTTTGTCGAGCTCTGCCCTTTACAGGACAGGTACGATAATCAGGATCCAGCTGGGAAAACAGAACAAAACTCGTCCTAAATGTATCAACCAAAGACCACAGAGTGCCTGCTGCCACTAGGCCGGCTAATTGATCCCCGATTGATTAATCGGCGTGGCGATAATGACCGTCCAGCTGTGACGGCCGCGGCGTTCTGGACTAAAATAAGGCTGTGTTCTAGTCAAAGGCAGTTCCCTGGGTATTGATTGGTGTACCGTGGCACCCCGCTGACAGATCTATTGTGACATTTCCATTTCTAATTGAAGACCCTCCACTGCATCGCATGCGACGCCGCTGTTAATCGCGCGTTTCTCCTGATTACCGACAGTCGCTTGTTCTAAGAGCGAAGCTCAGAATCACAGCAAAGGACAAGTGAAGGTAAAACCAGAGGGAGATGTTGGGAACGCCAGCAGCATCGGCGGACAGAAAGGAAAACATGGTTCCTTCTCAGGAACGCCGAAGGTGATGCTAATCTCAGTAGGGAAAATCTGGATTTTTTAGGCTCATTAACACTCCTCCGCCATGCCAGTGTCATCAAAGGTCTCCCCTCGGGGAGTGTCTGTTTGACCTTCGATCGATGACCTGGAAAGGTCAGGACGCAGCGAGGGCTGCGAGAAACCTCCGAGTGTTCTCACGCTGGGATCATGTGACCCGTCCCCCAGTGAGCTCCGATGGGGTGTTGGCAGATCAACCCCCCCTACCGCCACCACCACCCAGATCGGGGTGTTTCTCTTCCTCAAGGCGTGACCTCTGGTCTTCTTCAGGCCTGGGCGTCCTTGAGCAGGTCGCCCAGCGCAGTTGTTCGACTTGGTTCTGACCGACTGTATTTTGTTCAGTCGCACAGCCGATTGAATTAGCGTTGATCATGACTTGAGCTGATGAGACGTTAATCAGGAGCGATCTGCCACTTAGCAACCTCCGATGGTCCAGGCTCCCTCAGGAGGCCGCGCAGGGAGGATCCCTCCTCCGGATCAATGCGCTGGCCTCATCTGGAACATGTTCACAGCAGCTGAAAGCAAACGCATCCCTCCGCAGCCTCGCTCCTTTTCATTCATTTATTGTTGTATTTTCACTTGCCTGAAAGCTTGAAGCCAATTTGCTGTCTTTAAAATGTGATTTACCGTCACTGAAATGGTCCACGCTGCTATTACATGATAATTACTGCATCGCAACAGTAACACACCTTGAACCCTGTGTGTTTTTCCTGTGTCTGAACTCTGCTTTTGCTCTCTGGACTCTAGTGGCTTTCCATGGACTGCAGCTGAAGATAAAGAGAGAGCTGCACAGCCCGTGCTCAGAGCTGAGCTCCAACTGCTTCCAGGAACAACAGTTTAAACTCCAATATGGAGGAAAATGTCCGTACAGTTTCAGGTGGGCGCAAGAAAAAACCCCCAGACGTTCTCACTGTGAAAAAGAGACGCTCTGCACACGTCTGCACATGACTTCTTCTCCTCCACAGTGTGTATGAGCAGAAGCCGCCCGCAGTGATGAAGGTCTCCAGCCCCGTGACGCCCCCCAGCAGCACCCCCGTGTCCCCGCTCCACCACCCTTCGCCCGCAGCCGCCCCGACGCCCAAACCAGACAGGACGTACGCTCAGATCCCGTCCTCGCTTCCGCTTCCCGACAGTGCTTATGACATGGATCACAGGTAGCGCCACAGTCCGGGTCCAGTAACGAGCGGTGGCAGCGGAAGCTGATTGTATTTGGTTCTCTCCCTCTTTCTTACCCTCTCTGTCCCGTCTCCCTCCCCTTCTCCTCCTTCACCCCAGCTGACTTTCAGCAGGATGGTTCTTCCTTGTGAGCCTGGTCCTGCTCAAGGTTTCTCCCTGTTAAAAGGGAGTTTCTCCTGGCCACTGTGCTTCCCCGGAGGTTCTGGCTCTGGGTTTCTGCCCCCGTGAAGCACCTAGAGACAGTTCTGATTGAAAAGGCGCGATCTAGGTTAAAAACCTGAACTCTTCTGACCCGTCTCTCTCCCTCGTTCTTTCCCTCTTCCTCAGATTCCGACGTCAGCTCTCTGAACCCTGCAACTCGTTCCCCTCCCCCTCCATGATCGCCCGAGACGGACGGCCCATCTACCACCGGCAGCTGTCTGAGCCCAGCATCCCCTTCCCTCCGCAAGGCTTCAAGCAGGAGTACCCGGACCCCCTGTTCGAGCACCCGGCCATGATGGGGACGCCGGTGTCCGGCAGCTACCCCGCCTCCATCATGATCAAGCAGGAGCCCAGAGACTTCACGTATGACCCGGGTGAGCGAGGCCAGCTCCTGGGCGCCGCCGCGGTTATTAAATAACTATTAGGCTCACAGTATTTAGGGAAAGCCAGAGGACAGGAGGAAGTGGAGGAGGGGGTGTTTATTGAGTTTGCAGCTGATGGTTGAGCAGATCTGGTTCAGCAGGTCACCTTGTGGATGATGTTCCTCAAACATACCCCAGAATTCCTCCCTGATTCCATAACGGAACAGGCTAGTGGCTGTGTGACTTTGATTTACAAAAACTGTGGAGGAGTCAGAAAAAAGGATAATGACTCTCCTAACCTATATGCTTGCTGAGGCTTCACGACGTAAATGTCCTTTGGATTTATTGATTTCATAATGACACTTGTCATCAGGATGCAAATGTCAGAACGCTGTTGGAGCTTCGCGAAAATCATCCGCTCACCATTAAGCGCAATTAAAGGCCTGACGGCTGCTCGGCTGCCTTTTAAAAGCCAAGCTATCGCCAGGCTAATTGCTGGACAGGAACAGCGCCTGTGTTAGCCCAACAAATTTGCTTCTCCCATTTAGATATTTGCCATTGGTGATGTTTAAAAAGTCCCGAAAATGTGCCCGCTACGAGAAAACGCGCTGTTTCCCACCCGTTGGGTCGGTGCCCCCCCCCCCCGTGTCCACCGTCCGCTGTCGTGTCCTTCTGTGATGGAGGACGTATTAGCAGCTCCGCAGAACCGTCCTGGAAATGATGGGTGGGGAGACGCTAATTTCATTAGCAGCAATCTGATCTTGGAGCTCGTTACTCAGATGAAGATCAGAGAATGTTTGTGAGGCTAAATTAAGGGCCCCTGATTGAACAGTCACTTTACCATCTTTTACGGTATTTTTATTTTTGGGGGGGGGGGGTTGATGGCAGGCTCCAAACACATGCAATCATCTTCTAAACGTAAAACGCTTAAAATTAGACCATTAACATATTTTGGTACCATTCTTTTATTTTTTCTTCTATTAAAAGCAGTTTCCAGCCATAAATGTTGTTTATCTTTCATAGTTATTTCAGTTTTCCCAGAAAACGTCAACTCACAGCCTGTAAGTCCTAATCAAAGGAATTAGAAGCCACTGGTGAACGTTAACTCCAGGGTTGGAGACCAGGTGGACGGAGAAGGGCTTTACATGGAACCATGTCGAGGTTCTTTAGCCGGCGTGTTTGAATTGACCTTTTTAATCGTTGTGCATTTAGAGCAGAGGTGGGCAATCTGAGGCCCGGGGGCCACATGTGGCCCGGAGAACTATTTAATCTGCCCGCAAAGTCTTTACCATGATTTCTCCAAAAGCTAAATGAAGAGGGTTGTCAGCTTGATTGGTCAGAAAAAGGCGAAGACCCCCCCCTTCAGCTAGCATGCTAACATGTCCTCTCAAGAAGGTGGGGCCAAACATCGTTTAGAGCTGCATCATCCATCTCTGGTTCAACCAACTTACAGGCTCTTCACAATATTTTCCCAAGTTAACCTCGGATTCTCATGTGGGGGTTTAGCTTCCTGTACCAGCTGACCAGCCTGTTCATCAAGATCTAAAACCCAACGTGGCCCTTGGCTACATGACTGTCTGATTTCAATGATCAGAGGTTCGGTTTGGGCCTTGCTTTAGTGCAGTGTGGTGCTTTTTTGGTGGAACATGCTCGGCTGGAATGCACAGATGCAGGGCTGTGCAGCAGGCAGCCAAACAGCCTGCCAGCCTGCCCCAGACTGGCCTCCCTGGTGACCCTGGAGGGCTTCCTCTTTAATCAGCCAGCAGGGCGTCGAGTCAACAGCCTCTCGCTGCCCTCCGATAATGCCGACAGCGACGAATCTGCTGCGTCTGACGCCTTTTCGCTCCTCCGTCTTTGTCTCTCAGCAGACGTCCCGAGCTGTCACTCCGTCTACCTGCGACAGGACGGTTATCTGGCTCACGCTAACCGGACCGAAGGTACCGACCGCCGCCTTTGCCGCCTGCTGCTGGGACCGGACCGCTGGTTGAACGTTTCGATTTGTAGCTCTTGCTGCTCTTTCACAGGTTGCATGTTTGACAAAGTGGTGAGACACTTCTACGACGACGCCTGCGTGGTGCCCGAGAAGGCCGAAGGTCAGTTTTCCCAGAACTCCCAGCCAGCCGAACGAGACCAGGAGCGTAAAAAAAAACCAGCCTGTAACACATGTGTGCTGCAGGGGACATCAAGCAGGAGTCTGGGCTGTACCGCGAGGGCCCGTCCTACCAGCGCCGGGGCTCGCTGCAGCTCTGGCAGTTCCTGGTGGCGCTGCTGGACGACCCGTCCAACTCGCACTTCATCGCGTGGACGGGCCGAGGGATGGAGTTCAAGCTCATCGAGCCAGAAGAGGTGAGGAGAAGCACCTTCACACGCCGGTAAACTCACCTTTGGTTGATTTTTTACTTTAAAGAATAAATCACACTGGAGATGATAAACAAAAAAAAAAGTGGGCGTTAGTTTATCAGTCTTCTTCCAAATTCCTACTTTTTATTCATTTTTGTGAGTTTTTCCTCAATTTCCACAGGGTGTCATTGTTCGTCTTTTACTTTGACAGACACAGTCGAGGATTTGCTCCAACGTTTCACTCGGAAGAACTTTACACATCCAATTCTCATATATTTGTGTGTTGTGTCTGTATGTTTTTTAATTTCTATCTAATATAAACCTGAAATCTTTTTTTTTAAACACAGTTTATTTTCCTCCTTTCAGTTTGAATCCTCTTTCTTTGCTAGCGTGTCTGGACGCGTGGCGGTAAAAGTGGAGCGTGTCAGAGTTTATATTCCGCAGTGGAATAGCTAATGTGTCCTCCTGCAGCCGCGGTCAAGGTCGGCTCCTCTGTTCATCCCCGGCTGAATATTTCATGGTCCTTTGCCTAAGACTGTAAGCCGTGGGAAAGGGTTGCAACCGGAGGCTAATTGCGTGTAGCGCTGCTGGCAGGAGGAGGCTGGTGGGCCTGGAGCTGCAGCTGGAGGAGCTGCTGGGGCCAGCTGGCCCCTCCCCGCTGTCGCCTCTTTAAAGGAAAGACAATGTTTAGCTTGGACCATATTTTTGGTGACAAATTCCCCAAAAATCAGAAGGTGAGGATGGGATGGGCTGGTCGGAGGTGGGTGGTCCGGTGGACAGGTGCAGGAACATCTGCTGTCTCCTCATCTGACTGAACAGCAGATCCAATGAACACGTGACATGAAAGCGGGAACTCGTCTTCTTTCTGATCTCCTAAACACGAGCGTCCTCCTCAAAGGTGGCCCGGCGATGGGGGATCCAGAAGAACCGCCCGGCAATGAACTACGACAAGCTGAGCCGTGTCGTGCGCTACTACTACGAGAAGGGAATCATGCAGAAGGTAGGAGACAAACCCTTTTTACGAAGCACTCAAGCCGAAGAAATATGGAAAATGTGTTCCCGTTGTAGTGTAAAAATAACATTATTATAATAATCATTTTAATAATGACGTTCGCCAGTGAAACGGCTCCATAAATATATTTTTAGTGCGCAATTATGTACATGATTGTGGTTAAACGCAGCAAAGGTTTCTTTTTTTAACCAGCTTTTTGCTGTGATTAGCACGGTTCATTATTTCATCCCCTCATGTGAAAAGGTTCCCCGGCTTCGTGTTTTGTGTGGTAATGTTCTCTGGAGTGGAACCTGTCAGGATAAAACCAGCCCTGCGCTCCCACAGTTCCCAGTAGTCCCATTGCTCAGATGCTCCTTTCACGGTTCTGTCGGCTGCTTTTGAACGTTTCCATTAAAACGGAACGTTTGCCACATTTACCGACGGATAATTCAACATCTGGAACGTCCCAACGCGCCTCCTGCTGCAGTCGTATCTTATGCTACGTGCGCGCCCAACAGTCCCACTATTGTTCCACGCTCGCTTTCATCTCCTCAGATCTCAGTTTGGATCTTTGCTGCTTTGATGTCCTGAAAGCGCCTCTCTGTGGGGTTAAAATGTGCCGTGATTTTGGCGTTTTGAAGGAAAATGTAGTGTCACCAATCGTGCACACAGTGACCCCGAATCCCACCGACCAGACGCTGCCTGTCAGAACGGGCCTGCGAGTCAACGTCTTTGTGTTCAGATGTAGTTAAAAGGCCCTCACAGGTTTCTCCTCCGTGTTATTTCTGTCTCCGTGCTGCTTGAAGTAGTTCCAGCTCTGAGCCTGATCACGTATTCATTTATGGATTGAGGCCCTATTTATTTGCCCTGTCAGTTTATCCAGTTTATTTAGCAGGATGGTTCCTCCCTGTAAGCCTGGTCCTGCTCAAGGTTTCTCCTTTTTTTCTACTTTTTCGTTGCCACTGTGCTGACCTGAGGGTTCCGGCTTGGGTTTCTGCCTCTGTAAAGCGCCTAGAGACGTTTCTAATTGTAAAAACACCAAACTGAATTGACTTGAATGATCCGGAGCATATCTGAACCGCTGTACCCCCCAGGTGGCAGGGGAGCGGTACGTCTACAAGTTCGTGTGCGACCCCGAGGCGCTGTTCTCCATGGCCTTCCCTGACAATCAGCGGCCCGTGCTGAAGACCGACATGGAGAGGCACGTCAACGAGGAGGACACGGTGCCGCTGTCGCACTTCGACGAGAACATAAGCTACGTTCAGGAGGGACCCTACTGTCAGCCCCACCCGTACAGCGAGGGCTACGTCTACTAACATCACGCCTGCGTTCTCCCTCTCTCTCGCTCTCTCTGTCTCTTTCACACATACACACACGGACGTTCTTCTTGCCTCTCTTTCTCTTTTCTTATCACACATCCTCCCTTTTGTTGCACTCATCCCTGTCATGTTCAGGGGCCACAGCAGAACAGAGTGTGCACTTTATGGACAGGAACCTACCCGGAGATCGCTACATGGTTGGCATTTTCCAGCCATTTATGTTTATATATTCATGCAGAAAATGTCCTGGTTTTTTTTTTTTTTCCTCATGAATCTGGGACCTGTGGCACCCTGCAAAGACCCGACTCGGACGGTGATTTTACACCATCATAAACTGAAGAGTTCTTGTTGAAATAAAGACTCTCGTCTGCGTTTGGGCAGGAAAATAGTGGATTCCTGCTGTTGTCTTTTATTTTATTTTACCCATGAATCCTACTGTAATGATAAATTAATGTTGAAGTGACTGTAGACGTCAAAAAAACCCAAGAAATAACCCCCAACCCTGATTTAAAGACTTGCCTCCATCGACGAACATCAAGTGTAGCTGTCTTGTGTGTTTTGCTCGGTTAATCTGGATCAGCTCCTGGAAAACCTCTGGACCGGCTCAGATTGGAGCCGACGGTCTGGACTCACCTCACAGAAGAATATGGAGCAGCAGTGAAACGACTCTGCCCTGCACACGCGTCCGTCCGTCCGTCCGTCCGTCCGCCCGTCCGTCCGTTCAGCTCCAGAAGCCAGGAGAGCAGCCGGAAAACCTTTGTTTTTCAGCTGTTCACTTTTTAATGAATGAACAGATAAACTATGGCTACCTTTAATCAGTCAGGCATCATATTTAGGATTTATATATGTTCCCCAAATTTAAAAAATGAGGTGATTTTATTGGCCTAATCTATTAATAAACAGAGTACATAAATAGAAATATTTGTCTAGTTAGTTTTTTTTACCACAATGTATTTATTTTTCTGTGTATTTTATATTTATTTTTTTTCCTTTAACATTTACATGTTTTTTTTTTTTTGCTCTAAAACTATTTAAATATGTGATTAAAATATGTCAAAATTGTATTTCAATAATTATAATCAGGAAGAAACTGCACTTTGTCTACTTCATATTGTCTTAATTTTAGTGTGAAGGAAGTCAAATCTGGTGTTTGCTGCCTGTTCCTGTTTTTGACATTAATGTTTTTTTGGGTTTTTTTTTTTTTTTAGTTTTGTTTTTTAGTGGTTTTGAATTTGAACATTTAAAATCCTAAAAAGTGATGAATTCTGTCTATTTCGGTTCACATTTGTGACAAACTGGCGCCAGCAAAAATAAAATTCTGAAACTCGGAATCATGATTTGGCAAATGAATCTGCAAGAAAGTGTGTTGAAAAAAAAAATCTATATATTTTTTGCTATAGAATCGAGGGTTAAAAACAACAGAATGAAGACGTGAAGGAAAATGTTCGCCTTTGTCCGAAAACTAATAGATTATGGACTCAATTTCCAACAACTCCAAAGTAAAAGCACCAACCTGAGGGGAAAAAATCAATGGCTAATTTAAGACAGGACTTTTCCCTGGAAGTGAATTGCTTGTGTCCTTAACAAGGCTGGCAGTAATGGAAAACACAGCACGCTCGTCTAAAGATATCATTTCCTTTTGTGAAGTGTCATTACTGCTAAAAATCAATGACTAATTTAGGGAGCATTGTTTAATTGATTTGGCCAATCGAGAAAAAAATGAAAACGGATATGAAACTAATACAAAAAGAGGTTGCGTTAATTTGTCAGAGCTGGTTAGGAGAAGGTTGACTTTCTTCTCGTGCATTGATTGTCTGAAATGTGGGCTTCTTCCCAACTAGAAACATGGTTCCCTGAGGATGTAAAACAACACTGGATCCTTGAACTCTTCCAACTTCAACAACCTGCGTTTCTCTGTCAACAGATGCGGTGTTGGTGATGCTCACAGATCAGCTGAGAAAACAGGCCGAAGCCTTGCTTGGTTTTTTGGACCTTTCAGGTAGTTGCCAGGTTAATGAATTTAATTATTCTTTAATGATTCTTGTGTATTTTTTTTTTTTATCAAATTGTTGTTATTGTTATTGTAACTCATTTGGCACATTTTAAATTGAAGTTTTCTGATCAAACCATTAAATATTTAGAAAAAACAAGCGAACTCACTAAATCTAACACCCTGAAGGACATTTAGGGTAACTCTGTTAGAGCATACCTTACACAGTCTAGAAGTATGGAAAGTACATCACCGTAACAATCAATAAATTGTATTTTGTTATGGTAAAGTCAGAATTACATTTTAAAAATACAAAAAAGTGCCATTAGATCCAATCAATTTCCTTCCAGTAGATTAAAAATGAGGTTTATAGATAAATATTCTGCACGTGTTTCACGTTCGACAGCAGAAAAGCTAATTCTGTTTTCCTAAAGCAGCATCAGTAATCGAGTGGGGTCTTATATGTTTTGCTTTGCGGTGTTTCTTTAACCAGGTCGGATGTTGGATGTTCTCAGACCAGCTCCTGGTTGGGATTTCATCCGTTGCTGCAGGCTCAAGTTCACGGGCGGGACAGAGAATCTGTGGGTTATTCAAAGTCGCATTATTGAAATCTCACGCAAATGCCTCAGCGCTTTAAATATGTGGTTAGTTAAATATCAGCCGCAAGTCTCACACACACACACACACACACACACACACACACACGCGCGTAACAAAGAAGCTTTTTCCCACCTGTTTGTTTTGACTTTGAGAAGGTGGGTGTGGCTGGACCCCCTGTGGAGGAAACAGTCTGTCTCAGATGTTCCTGTCAGGCTTTAGATCATCGCAGCACAGAAACAGCACTTGGTAAAGTTACTAACGATCTCACAGCTTCCAGACAGTGGACTGGGTTCTAGACGGGTTCTACCGGACCTCCTCCGATCCGTCCAGTTAGAGACGGGAACAGGTTACTGGGAGTAAAGGGACAGAACTAAAGTGGTTCAGGTCAGGTTCAGGACACTGATTTGCTCATGTTTGTGATGTTTCGTGGGGTTCCACGAGGTTCTGCACTCGGCCCAACCCTGTTGGCTTCATAGACGTGTGTCTGATGAATGAAAGCAGACAAAACAGAAACTCCAGAAGGAGAGAATCCTGCTCGAGCTTTGTTCGTGGTAAGGAGGCGTTTTTCCTGGCTGCTGGGGTCGGGCCTGGTCATAGAGACGCTCTTGAAAACCACCATGCAAATCCTATTTCCTGGCCCCAGTTGAGGGTGTCACCTATCAGTAAATCCACCATTTCCAGACATATGTTGCGCCGGCCTAATCGCGCCTATGTATGCGAGTATGGACCCGAGCTGTGAACCCCCCCGCTGCTAACGACAGATGGCTGCTGGATCCGAAGTCTTCGCTGCTCGTTTCAGGAGTGACTTGACCTCGGAACGGCTGACTGGATTCGTACCCAGCGGCTCGTGGGAGTATTTGCTCAGGCACCTAACTCATCCCTGGACTTTGTGACACGCCGTGTTTGCTGAAGGTAAATGGCCCGAAGGAGTCCTCTGATTGGCTGTGACGAGGCCCTTGTTTGACAAGTGAAATGACACCAAGCTGTTCCCGGCCTCAGAAAATGTGTTTGGTTTGGTCGAAACAAGTTGGCTTTTAATACGGCCTGTTTACACATCAAAAAGGGGCTAAGTGTGTTTCTATCTCTGTCACCAGCGTCTCGCAGTGGGCAGACTGGTCAGCATAAATCATTCAGGGCTAATTCAAAGGGACAACAAGAGCTCCCAAACACCCAGCAAAAAGCAGGGGGCCTTTCTCCAGAGGCCCCAGTTTGCTTCCACAGAGCAAAAACAGGAAAACTGGTTAAACTGGAGAAGCTAAAATGCACCTGGATGTAAGGGAGTGTGTGTGACGGACCGGCAGCCGGGCCGGGGTGTTTTCCTGCCTCTCGCCCAGTGACTGCTGGGAATGGCTCCAGCACCCCCAGCGAGCCTAATTAGGAACAATTGACCGTTAACGGAAGATGGATGGAACAGCTGATGATGGATGGAAGGGCGTCTGATAGAGGTCCAGGCTACACAAAGGTGACAGTCATCCGAAACCCCTCATTTTTACCTCTTTTAAAGCTAAAATAATTAACCTTGCAAGCTCATTAATCTGACCTGCTTCATCTTAGGAGGTGCAGGTTTGTTTCATCTGCCTGGATTCTTCAGAATGTTTCTCTTATTAACAGGGTTCTGTGCTTGAACCGTCAACTCGGGACTCGGGCCTGATGCTAATCCCCTGAATCTGTGACATCTTTTCTGTTCCAGCACATGAAACATCTGGAACATTAACCCGAGATCTCCTCCACCGTTATTCCCTTGAATAAGATGGATGGTCCTCTCAAATTAGGGTTTCCTCAGGCTCCTAAAAAAGCCCTGGAAAATAAACCGCAACAAACCACTGGAGGGTTTTTACCGATGTGCCCATGGGCAGAGGTTCTTCTGGATGTATGGACGAGGGCTCTGGGGATGCTCCAGCCTTTCTGGCTGCTCGTCTGGTTCACAGTGTTGTCCCATCAGCGGTTCGTGTTCAACCCGTGAATCTGCCCGATCGCAGCCGAGGCGATCGCCTGGCTCGCCGGGGCCCAAAGGCCTGAGGCCGCGCCAACGCCCCTCCCCCTCCGCCACCCTCATCACATGGAGAAGACGTGAATCATTCCATCGTTCCAAAATTCCTTCCCCCTATTGTACCTTTCAACACCCAAATTCGGTTATTAAAGAGTTCCAAGTGAAGCGTCATTTGTCGCGGGGCCGTTTTAGGCGTAAAAAAAAAAAAAAAAAAAAAAAATCAGAAGAAGATGAGTTTGGATTTTAGAGTCAGACGATGTGATTTAAACCTCAACCAGCGAGTCCACCGAGCCTTGAAAAGTACACTAATGTAGTAAAATGAAGACAGATATTACCGGGGATAAAATTAGCTCCGCTGCGATTCATAATACCTAATGCCCTTTAAATAGTCTAATAGGCTTAATAAGAGGAGAAATGGAAAAAGGCAGATAATAAGTGGATTTCTGAGGTCGGCTTTAGCTAATATTTCTCTGTGGATACGCCATAACAGTATGCATTTAAAGTGAGCGGACGTTGTGAGATAAAACGGCGAACTGCAGGTCGTCTGCTGTGTCAGATCTTCCTTGCTGAACGATGCATCCAGCGTTGTGTTTTGGCAGCGGAGGCCAGTATCGGTGCGCCGAGCCAAGGCAATATGTTTTTTCATTACCCCCACAGCAAATATTTATTTAACTACAAGCTGGCGCGATGCGTGCGGAGGAGGAACCGAGGCCTGCGCAAGCCGCGCTTCTTCAGGATCCTGCGCGCTTCTTCCTCGCGGCTGTTGATGGCTGCTGCAATTTTGATGATGGCAGAGACGGCAAAACCAAATCAAACAGCCATTTCAGTGATGCACCAGGAGCACAAATAAGCAAAAAAACATTTTCTCAAAACTGTTAACGCACAATTTGAAAGAGCAGCAACAGCCGGTCCTGGCAGAGGTAAACTGGGTGGAGGGACGAGGGCTGAGATGCGGAATAAGGGTGGAGATTCACTTAGGGTGGAGGAGAGGAGGTGTGAAAAGAAGCAAGCTTTTTATTTATTTCTTTTCTGGCTTTTAAAGCAGATGGTTCCTTATATGCGGAGCGGAAGTGTCTGGTAACGGGGTTGGCTCGCTGTCGGTGGCTGCCGTCCAATGACAACAATGGAATCGGGGGAGAGTGTGAGCAACAGTGCAGTTTGCTTTCTTCAGATGACGTGCAAACAGACGGATTGCAGCCTGCAGACACAGTTGCACTGGCACCCAGTCTGGCTGTCGCCCATCCTACAAACGACAAACTGCACCCACGACATGTTTTCACCACCCGCTCTCTGAGCATTCCTCTGTTCTACAGGACATCCTGCACGTACCTTCAGAAAGTTCAAAGTTCAGCACAAAAAACAAGTAAAATTACTATTGAAATATTAAATACTTGATTTATGGCGTATCTGCATCTTCAACAACTTTTTCCTCAATTCTGCCTGTTTAATGATTACTAATCAATAATCTTTTGTCTTTTATTGTATTCTACGTATACATTACATACAGAACCTCTAAAATATGCACACTTGACACTTTAGGTTAAGAGGAACATTCTTTAGTTTGTACGATCAACCAGCTGTTTTTGGCGTATCACATGATGCTATGTGAGGAGGAGGTCTCAACCTTTTTTTCAGCAATCACGCTGACGACCCTCTTCATTTGGCTTTTAGAGACGTTAATGTGAATGATTGCGAAGGCTCTGCAGGCCGGATTTACTTGTTTATCAGACCACGTGTGGCCCCCGAGCCTCAGTTTGCCCACCTCTGGGAACAGTCATGTGCTGACGTTGGCGCTTCCTTTGAGCTTCCTTTTTTCTATTACACACTATCACACACTTCCTGCCCCTCTTCACCAACAACCATAGTGGGGTGAGTTAATATGGTTCTGGGTGTGTGTGTGTGTGTGTGTGTGTGTGTGTGTGTGTGTGGACCACCACCAGTCAAGGTGAGATGAAGCTGTATTCAGCCTTTTCCTGCTGGCAGAATCAGGGTGTTGGAAAATATGGCAAAACCAGGAAGCAAGAAGCAAGAAACAAGAACCAGGAACCAGGAACCAGGAACCAGGAACCAGGAACCAGGAACTGTGAAGAGACACAAGCTTGGGGTTCAGCTGATGTGAGCCATCAGACCATGGTTAGATCATATTGCTGTGTGACAGAGATGGAGACGAGCTTTCTTAATACGAAAGGAGAGAGACCAGTGAGACCAATGAGACCCCTCCCCCAACCTGCAGACGTCCCACTGGTAAGTGAGAAGTGCTGCTGGTTTCACTGTGTTTGATGGGAGGCCACTAGTCCAGCTCGTCTTTATTGACATAAATGAAATTTCATTACCTAATGTAAAATATCTCCTAAAAAAATTGATCTTGAGAAACAACTTTAGCTTAAAGACAATTTGTGTTTAATACAGAGCAGAAAAGAATAAAGCAGTTAAAAAAAAAACAATAGGAGGAAAACAGAGAGACTACTGGGTTTATACTGGCTTAGCACTGGTGAGGCTGCTGGGATACAGAAACATTCTCCTCTCCGCTCATCCCCCCTCCTCTCTTCTCTCCTTATCATTCTCTCTTCCCCTTCTTTCCTCTCCTCTCTTCTCCACTCTTCTATTTTGTGCTTCTCTCTCTCTCTCTCTCACACACACACACACACACACACACACACACACTTTTCCTATGCACGGTTTAGTTCAGCAGCGTCAGTCTAACTCGTGTATTTGCATGTGCAGTAACTGACTTTTTTGTAAATATGTTGTTACATCTTCACTTCTGTACAATGTTCAGTCGTTGGTGAACAGCTTGTGTAACTGTGGACATTTGCTGTTTTCCTAAAGTGGCTCAACACATAATCCTTAAAGTCCAAACCAGTGAAACCACAGTGAGAAGGTTATGCTGGTTGTGTCTGTTGTTCCTCCCCTTTGGGCTGGTTCTTCTCCTCTTTAGATCTGTTCTTCTCCTCTCTTTCACCCATCAGGATCCGATGGACGCTTCCTTTAACTGTGGTTTGATGGTCTGCTGGCCCACCCTGTCTCCTTTGTGCCCAGGTGAGGTCCTAGTCTGGGGGTGTTGATGGCTGGCGGACACCTCGCGGCGCCAGCATGTGTCGCCGGCTCCTGTCAGCCTTCTCACAAGCCTTAACTAGCTGACACAGCTAGAAACCAACACTGGTAATTGTCAGTTCTGATCCGCAGCGGAATGAAAGACGTTATTGGCCATGCTCGGATGAATTCCCAGGTCCAGAGAAGCTTCCTCAGACTCAGAAAGGAGACCGGAATATCTGAAAATCTCACCAAGGTCATAGAGGTAAAATGTTTAAAATCCAGAAATGACACCAGAGGACAGAACTGTCTTTTTTTCAGCAAACAGCCTCCCAAACTCACAGAATTATTGTGTCTTTCTTTAGATTTGCATCATCCAATTATCCAGGTTTGTACTTTGGTCCGGTAGCCTCGGTGCTGATGCAGCTCTTTTTATTGGACCCATTCACGCCTCTCTCACCGCATTTGCCAGCTGGTCAGACTGTTGTCCAGGACTGGTTTCCAGGTCTAGTCTCCAGGACTTCCAGGATTGTCCTTCGTTTATGTGAGTTCAACTCTTCAATGTCTGCTTCTGAAAAGCATTTTGGTTTTAGCTTCTAAACTATCTCAACTATAAAGACCTTTGAATGATGTAATAATGTGTTATAATCTAGTCACAACCGCAAAATAAGCGCAATTCAACACATTTACAAGTGTGTGACAGCAGCGTCTCCACAGTGATGTTATTACACATCCAAAATGCTAGTTTTATTCCATCGTTATAACCCTAAATGGTTCACGTACATAAAAGTACACATTTACAGCACAAGTCATTAAAACACACACAAGTAGACGTTTTAGGCAACGGGCAGTAACCTAATTAATGTTTACGTATCCTTGGTCGGGGATTCGGTTCTTTAAATGGTTTTATTAGTGCTGCACGGTAACTTTGTGTTTAACAATCTGATCTCGCTTCATCTGACACTCAGAATAATTACATTACTCATGCACTCCATACGTCTTCACACCGAGACATTCGGCAGGTCTAATCAGCATATAGGCATTTTCTGTAATTAACTGCTTTATTAATCAGAATGCAAATGAGGCCGTATTGATACAGCTCCGCGTTGCTGGTTTGGCGTCGGGCGAAAGAGGAGCTGAGATTTTCAGAGTTTCTGAAAACGTACAGTTTCTGCGCCGAGAAGACACAAGAAAGTCAAGGAAGAAGCGCTCGTCGTCACCTGAGGTGCATCTGGCTCAGCGGGGCCTATACAGTAACCAGCCTACGCTTTCCAGTTGTCTTCACACCTCACGTTGCTGCGCGCGACGTGCAAATGAAAGGAAGAAGGCTCTTGTGATGGGAATAATTAAACAGAGGCCAAGTGAAGTCACACTTCTCGTGGCAAACACATTCCAACCATCAATTACTCCGAATGAAGAAAGCAATTAAAAGGTCTGCTCCTCAGCGCTGGCTGGGCCTGGAGCCTGAGCCGCCGCTAGCGAGAACCCCCCAGGGGTCAAAGGGGCTCTGGCTAGCCAGATCCACAGGCAGGTAATTACTATTGACCAAGTGGCATCAGAGCATGTCAAGAGATTGTTATTTTTGCCAGCTGCCTATTTCGGGCGTCCAGCGGTAGCGGGGTTGTTGGGTAGTGTGATTGGAGCAAGGCGTTCACGGATGACTGTTAACGTAAACACACTGCTGTGACGGCAACGAGACGTTCTCTTTTCTTTTCATTTCAAAGCGTGAAGTACCGAGTTGATGTAAATGCACTCGTGTTACTTATTAATCATCCACATTAAGGTTTCCTCATGCATATTAAGGTGTCATAAAGGGAGTGAAGTGGTGAGCAGTGAACAGGAGGATCGTTTCAACCGAAGCTAATGCTGTCCACGCGTTCACGCTAGCGGCTTTAGCCCTGCAGCAGTTGGAGTTAGAAAACCCGGAGCACATGTTCACGGCGGTAAACAGTAATTATTTTACTGTTTGCCAAGATCGGGGGTGGGCAATTATTTTGCATGAAGGACCATGTTGGGTTTTAGATCTTTCAGGGGGAAAACTAAAAATCCTGCTTGATGGACTGTTGACGAAGTAAGTATCTTAAAGAGGCTGTAAATTAGTCCAACTAGAGATGGATGATGAAGCTCCAAATGATGTTTGGCTTCACCTTCTTGAGAGAACATGTTAGCATGCTAGCTGAAGGGGGGGTCTGAGCCTTTTTCTAACCAGTCAAGCTGAAAACCTTCTGGTTTCTGCACAACTGTGACAGACACGACATAAAATAATAATACACTGGATATGAATTATATTGGTGCACACTTTAACGAGCGGTCTTTAGCTTTAACCTCAGGATTTGTTCTGTGGCTGCCTTTTAACACTTTTAGCGCCACATCTGCTTGTGTTTTTATGGACTTTTACTATTCTTACTTTTGTCTAGCTTGGAGCCAGTTTGCATGTTTGTTGCTTCTTGTCGGCATAAAAAAGCACATTTCCAAGCTGGAAGATGGCCAGCAGACAGTGGAAGGTTGAACTACTGGCTACGGCGCCCTCTCACTCCACAAAGAAGACTCTCCTCATCTCCTGGTCGGACACTTTTACCTCCCAGGCCCGTGTCAGGATGTGTAACTGTCACCGAGTATTTGTGCCCTCTGATGAAAATCACTCAGTCATTTTGAGGGTTTTTTGACGTATGTTAACTTCCATCAGACACGACTGCTGATCAGTAAGAAAAAGGACTAAGGAAGACAATGAATGCTTGAATGGACGCATCTCTGCCTCTGAAACGGCATGTGTGTGTGTGTGTGTGTGTGTGTGTGTGAGAGAGAGAGAGAGAGAGAGAGAGAGGGAACAGTAAATGAAATCAAGCCTTCCCGAGAAGAAAAAAAAGGCACCAACAGGCATCAACTTAAGCAATCCTTGGCTTAATTTTCATTGAAGCCCCAAATTGACATGTCTCTCTTATGATCTTGACATCTAATTATGATTTAATGGTGGAATTATGATCATTAAAACAACATGAATGATACAGGGGCAGCTGATGAGCTATTTATTTAACCCTGCTCTTCCTGTAATAATATTGAAGCAGACAGCCTGACAGTTATTAGATCATAATTAGCTGGTACAATCTATATGTAATCCAAGGAAATGAGGCCACGTTAGCGGTGCAGCTTGTTCTCCATTTACCCGGTGACATGTGGTCATCGGACGCCTGCACATGCAGACATCAGCCACCTGGCTGAAGTGCATTAACCCAGCGTCACGACATAAACGAGCAGAAATGGAAGGAGCGAAGCAATGAAACCATTGTTGTCGCCTCGACGACAAAACACACGTGTACATTAGCAACAAGCAGCGAAGCTACGTGAGGCGACATGAACCAGTTTGGCAACCACAAATGTGCAGCCTCAGCTCTTTTTTCGTCCACTGCTGCACAGGAAGAAAGAGAAAGGCCGTCCGCAGGCGTTTCTTTCTCTTCCACGAGTTCCCCCCGCGGCTCCTCTCCTGGTCATGGGCACCAAAGTCATCCCATTAATAAGCAACATATTTGACTATGAAACATTTTTCAGCCCCCCAAAAAGGCAGAAGAAAAATGCTGCGAGGGGCATAATTATCCAGAGCATCCAGGGAGCCTGAAACAGTCAGCCGGCATCCAGTGACGGAGAGCACGGAGCTGGATGGCCAACCTGCACCAAGCAGAGGAGAAAGATGGTGAAGATTAAAGTCCCCACCAACCATGATGGGCTGAGTTAATAAATGAAAGCTAAGCATTTGTTTTTAATGTGTTTAATTCAATTCATTTATTTATATGGCACCTTTACAGAGGCAGAGACCCAGAGCCGGAACCCCCAGGTAAGCACAGTAGGAAGGAATATCTCCCTTTTAACAGGAAGAAACCTTGAGCAGGACCAGGCTTACAAGGAGGAACCATCCTGCTGAAAGCTGGCTGGATAGAGGAGGAGAAGAAGAGGAAGACTGAATAAAAGAGAGAGAGAAACACATCCAAATACAAAAACAGCAAACATTATATACATAGAAAAAAAATAATACAGCATAGTTAAAACTGAATTGCAGCATGTGAGACTGTAGCTACACCTGCACAGCAAAGGTACTCTTTCATCTGACTGAACAAACTGGTTTGCAATGTGACCAGTTAAACCTGTCAGACTTTTCAACCAAAGAAGGAGAATCCCAGTGGCACCAGCTCAACCCTGAGACTGGTCTGAAAAGACTCGGTAGGACTGTTGACTCCGAAGAGCAGATGTTTCCTGAACTGATGACTACTTTGATGCCTGCGACACGTTCTAATGAAGCAGGGACGTGCTTACCGCTGCCTTACATCACCTTCGCTGTCAGCAGCCCTGGCTCGGCCCTGGGGACCGAGGACACTAATTGTCGAAGCTTTTAGGTGGATTTCTTTCTTCTTCCTCAGCTGCTCAGCAGTCTGGGGTCTCTCAGGGCCGCCTCAGAGGAGCTTGGATTTTCTTCCAGATGCGGTGTCAAACTGTGAGCTGACGTCGGTTCCTGATGTGGCTCTGAAGGTCAGAGCCGTCGGCTGCTTTTCCAAACAACGTGTGTCCAGTTTGGAGCGTTTACCAGTGTTTTTCTAGATTTTAGAGCCAGCGGGTTCGGTTGGCTCACAGAGGCGCAGCGGCTCAGGACTGAGCATCCACCTGGCCTCAGAGCATCCGCTTGGAATTTTTACAAGAAATAAGGGACAAGGGTCCCATGGTTTTTTATCATTTAAAAAATAAAGAAAAAAAAAAAAAAATATATATATATATATATAGAAGGAAGCCCACCCATATACACCCCCCCTTTTATCCATCCAACGTCTTGGTGTTATGGTTCAGGCTCAGGCTGCTGAGACAGTAGTGGTTTTACAAAAGGGCTTCAGAATCACCTTTTTAGTTTATTTATTAAATTGCTAATTTTTTGTGTTAATAATTTATTGTTTGATCTTTTATCTTTTTAATCTAAATTACGTTTTTATTTTCTGATGGTTTTTTTGTTTTTATCAGGTTTTTTCTTTCATGTGTTTTATATATGTAAGTCGTTCTTATTTTACAGCGGTTCCCAGGATGGGGCCCTTGTGCCGGCATACGCCCGGTCCAGGGACCTCACCCTGGGGGTCACCATTCGTGGTTGGCATGGTCCGTTGGTTGGCATCTCCCAGGGGCCCGGGGGTGGGCATTTCCTTGTATGAGTGCCCCCCTAGGTGTGCTTCCTCTCTCTTAGTGGCAAGCCTTTCTTTTTTACCTAATTTTAAGCGTGTGTGTGTGTGTGTGTGTGTGTGTGAGAATGTGTGGGTTTATGCTGTTGTGTGTGTGTTATGTGTGCCTGTCTTAATTTGTTTTGATTTTTAAAGCACTTTGCGTTGCATTTTATGTGTGAAAGGTTAAAAAAAAAGGTTGATTTGATTTGATTTGATTTGATTTGATAAAAAGTGTAACAAATGGTGTTTATTAATTGTTGTGGAGACGAAGGTCGTTAAGTTGAGGTCCTGATCAATCAACAGAGCAGAACTTTACATCACTCTACCTTTTCACCTGTTTTGCCTCTTCTCAGAAATAAAACGAAGGATTTACTGGCCAAAAGATAATTTGCTGATGATAAATATTTTATAATTTACATTTGTAATAACATCGTAGTCAAAGTTACAAGAGTCTTTAAAACAATAGAAAAAGCAGCGCTGAATCATGCAGAAGAACGAGTTCTGGTATTTTATTGTTGTCTTTCCAGACGTCCTGGCAGCCTTTTGTGCGACCTGGGCCAGAGTATGGTAGAACTGCTAATCGGTGGTCACCAAAATAGGTATTTCGTCATCTGCAACTCACCCGGGCCCTGTTTTCACCAGCTGTTCTGTCATTTATCTTGTTAGCTCCTTGTCATTTTCTGGTGTTGACGAGAACCATCGTGTCATTTCCTGTGTCAGTCTACCACCTTCTGCACTATTTCTCCTGCTTTAAAATTTACTTCTGTGTGTTCGACTCTTTAACATTTGCGTGATTGTACTTATTATTATAGCCCAGGCAGACGGGGCCTTTCAGCATCTCCTTTTTTTGGGGTCCTCACACCCCCAGGAGCCTCCAGTCTCCAGTCTTACACACATCCGGAGCTCCACCTTGATGGTGGAATTGAAATGCCTGTGCGATGTTACCGGGCCTTGGCTTCATCCAGAATCAACTTCTTTTTTCTTCTTGCTGCACTCTCATAATCTCTGTCGTTATGGGACCAGGTTGATATTTACCTTGAGTCCCATCAGTTGAGTGGATGTACAGAGCAGGGGAGTCTACCTCCCCCCAGGTTAACCTTCCCCTCTCAGTAGGTTACTAGAATCTGTTCCATGACTTCCAGCCTGCCAGGGATCATCTGGCAGGCTTCCAGGTGTAGAAATCCAGCAAAACAGCCTCTTTTCCCTCTCATGTGACTGTTAACCTCCCAGCTAAAGCATCAGGTCGCAGTGACAAAAACCGAGCCGCGATGATCCTGGAATTGGCGCCAGTGTGGAGGATCGGGGTCAGGTGCAGTCCATCCAGGAAGAAACTGAAGCATGTTTGGATTTGAGACAGAAAGGCGTGCTCAGGTCAGTTCAATCCTCGGGTCCCACCTGCCAGCAAATCTGGTTAGAGCCTGCGTTTGCCGGGTTTTCCCAATCCCAGCCTGCAGCACCACCTCTCAGCTCTCAGATCAGCAGAGTCAACAAAGCACATTTGACTTATTTTTGTCACAAAGTTCCGATTCACAGACAAAACAAAAGAATGGGCTGGCACCTGCTGCTTTGCCCACGGCTGCCCCTGGAAAGGGAGCGCCGAGCACCGGTGCCTGTGTCCTGTGCTGATTGCGCCGCTGATGGGCCTCCGTTTGCCACGGCTCTTGCTAGCTCCAGCGGAGAGCAGCGGGGGTCCTTGATTACTTAATTGCTTGTAAGAGCTCATTAAACCTTCCTATCTATCATAAGTCCTGTGGCAAGTATCAGTTTCAGAAAGAAAAAGAAGGAGGGAGAGTCTGAGAACTCTGATGAGCAATTAGGGATGCGAATTGTAACACTCTTGTTTCTTTTGCAAACGCGGAATTCATCACGGAGATGGATGCCGTTCGTCCTCACTGACAACCGCTCCATTTTTCTTCTACACCTCTAAACAATGGAGAAACTGCATTTTTACACCATATTACTTTTATTTAAATAAAAGTGAGAGGTGGGGGAAAATATTTGTTACATTTCTGCAAATGTATTTGAACTGACAAACATTATAACTATAAATCTGAAGAATATTTAAAGCTCAGGAAATATTTTTGTGGGCTCTGTGGTTACTACGAATTCTAGTTTCCTAAACATTATTTTATCCTCAGAACAGAATCTTCATTGGCGGTAATTTAAAATTTAGAAGGCAGAAGCATGAGGAGCCGCTGACCTAACCTTTTTTGGTAACATTTAGATCAGGGAACACAAATTCAGCAATAACTACCTGCTAACTAGCAGAGGTAGCAACAAATTGATGCTTTATTATTCAATGCAAAGGTTATTGAGTAACATGTGTTCCCCAAACTAAAGTGTAAACACAGCACAACCTAACCACCAGACTTACGTGTTAATAAATACATTTATTTTATTTTCTAAGTCATAACATGGCTATGCAATTTTAGTAATAAAAAAAAAATTAGCCCTTAAATACTGATTTTCAGCCAGCGTCTCCACTAACATGGGTGTGAGGTTTATGGACATTTGGGATCACATTTAGCTCTTTGCTCTGTAAAATGGGGTTGGGGGGGTTTTGTAATTCAGATGTGTAGCTTAGAAGAGCTTACAAGATACTTACAGTCTTACCAGGTGCAGAATTAGAATTGGATGCTGTTCATATTAATTGGTAAAGCATCTTTTGCCAAGAGCAAGTCTTACAAGGCCCCAGCTGGGGTTGTTAAGGCCAGGCTTGTTGGTATTCTGGCAGCATATGTTTGGTGCCAAGAACACCATTGATTTGCATTTCTTTTATAAGAATTTTACAAAGCATAAATGCTCTTTTGTGTAGAAGTGATCCCAAAAGTAAGTGTTGCAATTAATCATAAGTGAAAATTTATAGGCTGATGAAAAGCCATAATTCTACGAGCAATCTTGGGGATAAAAAAAAGGCAGCATCTGCAGTACACTTGCACTCCGTTTTTGATGAATGTGCCTTTAAAACTGTGCAGTTTGGCTCGGAGGAAGAAAAGCAGCAGTGTGACTTAAACTACTGCAAATGCAATATGTCATGAAAATAGCTCTTCTGTCTGGAAAACAAGTCGTGGGTGATACTGGTGAATGACATAAATTGAATAAAAAAGTGCCTGGATGATTGAAATAAGGTGGATATTTAAGATTTAAAAGTGACAGAGTTCTTAGGGATGATACCAAATAAGAGTGTGGGTACTGATTTTTAAAATACTTCCCCTTAATTATCGGATATCTCGTAATTTATCGGTCTGAGAGAATTTGCTGACACTTGGACAGATGGTCCGTTCACCATTAAGAAAAAGACGGAGCTGCAGGCTTCAGATGCTCCAGATATGTTGGGTTTTGGAGGAGATCTGGAACCCATCCTGCACTGCTTTGAGCCCACAGAGCCTGAGCGGCGCTGCACAGCGCATGATTCCACAGTCAATATTGGGAAACCATTAAAATCATCATTAAAAGATGAACTTCCCTGCTGATGCCTCATCTCAGAGGTTTGAGGGAACCCACAGAGCCTTTGTGTAAACAAACCACATTTCCTATCAAAACATGCCTTTCTCATAGCTATAGATGGATGGATGGATGGATGGATGGATGGATAGATGGATGGATGATAGATGGATGCATGCGGGCATGGATGATGGATGGATGGAGAGATAGATAAATGGATGGATGGATGGAAGGACAGGTTGATAGATGCATAGATGGATAAATGGATGGATGCATGTGTGGATGGACGAGTTGTTATTAACACATGTGTGTACAGCATAAATAAACACCACAACTGTCTATGCTGTCAACATGGGGTAGAAACACAACCTTTGGAGAAGTCGCCTATCGGTTTTCTGGGGCCCACGTGTTTACACCAACAAAGATGTAATTCTTTTGTTTACATCTATGTATATTTACAGCTTTTGTTCCGTCTATGATGCTTCCAGTGACGGGGACAGTGGTTGTACTGGGCTCAGACCAGCATCATTACCAGCCGGTGGCAAAAGACGCCACATTCACCAAACTCAAGGAAAAGGCTGGAGTGTGTGGAGAGCTGGTGTGTGTCAGCCGTGTTGGTGATGTCTGAGCTGCTGCGTAAGAAAAAAAAACCAAAACAACCTAAAACCAACAAAAGTGCGCAAGGAACAAATCACCAAGAGAAGGTTGGAAGGCTATATGGGGGTTAGGGTTAGAGTTTGGGGGATATGGGGGAAAAAGCAAATAATAATAGTAAAAGTCTATTTAGACTATAGGTCCTAAAAGATCATCAATTATCAACATCAATAAATCATTATTAACATCAATAAACA
>CAAE01014699.1:178267-194450 GCA_000180735.1 Tetraodon nigroviridis
ATGTTTGAAAGGGGCTTTAGCACCTCTGTGGGACTCTTTAAAAGCCCAAACCTCTTAGGCAGTTGCTTATTTTGCAACCCTTTGTTGTTTAACAACAAAGAGAATGGGCCCTCATAATGTTATATTAATCAGAGGATTAATATTTCAATTTGATTTGCTTTATAGTTGAGGTGCTGTTGGCATTTCCATTTTCCCTCCACATGTGCAGAGATGTTAAGTGGTATCATTACCATTTTCTACCTGGGGGTTCTGGGAGATAACAGGCACCAGTGATAGCTCTATTCTGCACTGGGAGAGGGAGGTTTTTGGGGCGCTCATGCATTTTTAAACACAATGTTTGGTGCGCCTTCACATCCATTATTCTCCTGTGTGAAACACAAGCAACTGGATGGCATTTTTTCGCTCATGCCGTACAATGTCCTCACTCAAAGGGCATATGTCCACTTTGTTGCGCAGGCAAAGATGATTTATTCACCTTAAAGGTTGCTGGGATCATTTTAGGTACTTCTTGAAACAGGAATTTAGAAAATTAAGACAGCTAATGTCAAAATGTAATTTCATACGTGAGCAGGATGCAGTGCTCTCATGGGCGCGTTCACCTGATTTTTATTGGTAATAAAAATCTTTTCTTCTCCTACATCTGCCTGTTATTTCCCACCAACTGTGTCACACGTTTCTGTCATGTTTATGCATAAATGTCAGGTTTGCGCCATATGAAAAGGGACACCCGAACCTTGTTTTGATGGGGTTTTCTAATGAAACTGTGCATGCAAACTGGAGCAGTTCTACAATTTGAATATCACAAAGGCAGCAATACAAACAGCAAACAGTTTCCCCATGCAAGAATCACAGCACGTACGGCACAGCCACACACAGACGAGCTTTGCTCTGGCTTCTGTTTTTGTTTCTTTACCCACAGTAGTGGTTCTTTTGGTGTCAGTTGGGGGCAATATTGTCCATCTTTGGCAGATTTGACAGTTACTGGTCTAGAAAATCTAAAAATGTCCATTTTGTCCATTTTGTATTATTACAGAGTTTTATTTAAATCATATTTAGTGTTAAAGCTAATATATCAACAACACTTGTCACATTGTAATGGATATTGAGATATTGAGCATAAACATCAAGATATGAACTTTGGTCCACATTGTGCAGCCCTAGCACTGCCCAATGAGGATTAGCAATGTTTTTTTAGTTCTTGACCATTTTCCAACATATCATAAACCAAAACATCACAAGTTTATATTAAGATTAGCAGATATTTTGGTGAAACCTTGGAGGAGAATTCAGACTGCGGCTGCTCAACAGCATCTGCAGCTCCAGCTTATCGTATCCCATCACCAGAGAGCATCTTAAGGAAAACAGACAAGCAATTAAGACACATCTTATTTCTCATAAACACCATTCTCTGCCATGCAAATGTAAGATAATTGCCTACCAGACCTTGAGTGACAAGTCATTAGATGATTGTTCACAACAGTTGATTACGATAGGACACGTGGATGCGTAACTGTTGTTGACATCGATCATCTTAAGAGCTGTCTGCTCATCCCCTCCGAGCCGTCGGTACAAATAGTCCTTTTACTGTCTTTTACTTGTTAACTACAATGTAACGAATGAAACTTGGCCCTAGATTCACATCTGTACCGGGACACTTGGAGACATTTTACGTTTTCCCAGTGCAACGAGGAATATGCTACAGACAAAGGAACAAAAGTAAATAACTCAGAGATTCCCAGTGTCCATGGAGAATATGGTGGAGATGAAGGATGCTTGCCAAATTACTCTTTTACCTGGATGGCTGTCTCATTGTTGGCTGAGTTACATCCAGATCTCCACCGTGGTTGAGCCCAACCACACCATCCCAGAAGCAGCTCTTTGGCTACTCTAGTTTGGTGTTTGTCCCCTTGTTTTCGGGAAAGTGGCGTTTTGATTTCAGCGACCTCTTGTGGCAAATGTGTCCTTTGCTTGTGGGTGTTGAAGGTCCTGGTGTCTCCCGAACCTGGAACCTGGACCAGGAAGCAGCAGGAAAAGAGTGAAATTAGATCAGGTTTCTGCCCCGTCTTAGACATTTTCACTGTTAATCAATTATTTATTACAGATTTAACATATTTCCTTAAATAAACATAAATAAGTGATTTAGTGAGTTATGGTAACGCAATCGTTTCTTTCTGTGGTGTGTGTTTTTTGGGAGGGTTTTTGTTTTGGTTTTGGTTTTGGTTTTGTTGTTTTGGTTTTTTTTTGCTTTGGACATGTTTGTGAAGGGTTATGCGTAAAAACAAAAGTTTTAATTTCCATTGGAGCTTTTCTGAATTAGGCACAAACTAATGTCATTTCCACACATAGTGACTGTTTGTTGCTGACTTCAAAATGGCAGAAACCCACCAGCACTAATATCTGCCTTTCTACACGTCCGTCTAGCTGCGAGTAAAGATGCTAGAAGGCTGCATGTACATATTAGCATCAATCATTCACACTTCTTGGGGAGTTTAGTGAGTTTGTGTTGGTATTAAGCATTAAACAAACCGCTAATTAAAGGTTAATCAAGGTTGAACCAATTGTTGACCATTGTGTCCTCTTTGATGAACAACTGCACGGGTGGATGTTGTTGACTATTTGACCTGAAGCTGCAGCAGCGGAAAACCAGTCAAACAATTTTGACTGAGATGCTTTAAATTCTTTTAAGTTAAACTTTAAAATACATTACATGAGATTTGTTAGATAGGCTGAATAGTTGCACGTGAATAATTGTGTGTTATTGTGTGCGTTAGTACAATTTTGTGGCATATTTTCCCCATTTTACTGCCAACATGATGCTGTTTTCAGCGGCACATTTAAGGATTCCTCTTGGGGTCGACTGCAAATCACCCGCTCGCGAAGGCGGCGTGTCTGTTGCGCGTGTTATGAGCACGTGCGCTGCCATTCATAATCAGAGGGTCTGAAAGTGGCTCCATTCTGCTGGTGAATTAGTCACAGCTGTGGGCCCCATGTCGTGCTGGCAGCCGCGGCCCTGTCATCGTGTCCGCCTATCTGCCCTACTAATTTGCAGCATGTGTAAGTGTTCTTAATGTCGCAGGGCCTTTTGACAGGCCACAAACAGCAGCTGGAGCAGCTGCCCCCGAGGAAAGTTTAAAAAGCTTTATTTTATTCAATTACCTCTTTTACGGACATGTAAACGAGGAGCCGCACAGCCTCAAGAAGCGGAGCGGAGGAATCAAAGCGCATCGGCCTTTGATCTCAAACGATCAGAGGTCAAGGCTCTTTGGAATCCAGAACATTAGCAAAATCTACTCCTCTGCTTCTCGGTCCCTTACCCTCATTTCCTGAGCTTTGCGGCGGTTTTTCTCCGGCGGTCCCAGCCTCTAACCTCCTCGGCGGAGGTAACAATGGCCCCACATCTACTGTTTTAGCAGCTTTACATTCTGGAGTGTGAAGCCCAAAAGGCCCAGATGGCTTGATAGGAAAATGATTGGGTGAGTAACTGTTGCAACTTCCACCCCCAGCCCCCTGACTCCACCGTGGGGGGATTCTAAGGGGGGATAATCAGGGTCAGAATGATCAGTGCATCTCAACCCCCAGGCAGCCCTGCAATTAATGCGCTGGTGAAAGGGAGCAAAAATATTCACCATCTGGCAATTAGAGCTCATAGACTCCCGCTCTTTGCCCCCTCCGCGCCGTTCCTTCGGCAGGCTTTAAACTGGAATTGTTATCTAACGCTCTGTGTGAGCTCCAGCGGCTCACACTGGCCCCAGGCCCAGATGCCTGCTCCCAAAGCCCGTAGGAGCCTGCGCTGGATCCCAGACGCGCAAAAAGGCCTGTGCTGAAACGGAGGCGGCGTAGCGCCGACTGCAGATTCATCCCGTGGCTGGCTTTTGCAGGCGCAGCTGCTTCTGGCCTCAGAAAGGACTTGAAAGAGAAGATCAAATTAACTCCTTCTCTCTGGATGGAAGCTCAGGCTGTCAACGCTCCCATCAGTTCTTTAACATCAATGATGTTGTGATTAGTCTCTTTGCAGCTACAATGGCTGCCTGATGCAGATGAATGGCCTTCCCGGTCAAAGAGGGAGTGGGGGGGTTGGGGTGGTGGGGGGGTGGGTGCTGGAAGGCTCTGGTTTAGAGATGCTCCTCCTCCTCCTCCCCTGCACCCGCTCTGTGAGATTCTCATGCCGAGGTGACAATGGCGACATTGGCTACGAGGTTCTTAGTATCAATGCACAATCTTGGAGGAAGTCCCCCTCCCCCCTCCAACAGAAAAAAAACCTCACCAGCAGATGGAAGACCAGTGATCCCACAACATCCCAGAACACTGACAGGTACAAACACACTTTTGGCCTCTTCTTGGCCCGTTTGTGCTTGTTTAAAAGTCTGTGACTGAAGCTTCTCTCTTCCACTTTCATGGTGTGTTCAGTCAGCAAGTGACGCCTGATCTGCTGACCTGAAGGTTTTTGTTGTCTAATTGCAAAACCTTCATCCCTTCAGCACCCTCTGCCTCACCGCTTTCATGTAAAGTGGTAATTATATAAATTTAATTATTAAAAGTCATTATCAAAGCTCGCGTGGAACTTTTTTTCTTGTTTTGTTGTTGTGTAAGGTTCCTGTGATCTCGGGCAGTCATTACTTATTAACAGACTGGGTACTTTTCTCCCAAGTTGCTCTCCATCATGATGTTAGTCATGTGCTCATCCTGTTTGCCCTGCGCTTCAACTAATCGCCAATGAAACAGCAGAAAAAAAGGGGGAAAAAAAGAAACCGAGGCTGCGCTTCGAACCAGGGGTGGGCAATTATTTAACCTTTTTGAGAGGACATGTTAGCATGCTAGGTAAGGGGGGGCAGGGGGTCTGAACCTTTTTTCCAACCAACCAAGCTGACAACCTTCTTCATTTGGCTTTTGGAGAAATGGTTGTGAAGGCTCTGTGGGCCAGATTAAATAGTTCTCTGGGCCACGTGTGGCCCCTGGGCCTAGGTTTGCCCTCCTCTACTCCAAACACAGCGGCGGGGGTTGAATTGCGCTCTTATTCTGTGTCAAATGTTTGTTTGCCAAAGAGCTTCCTGTCTGGATCTGGAGACGATTCACCACATCTAGCTCCACAGACGTGCTGGAACCCGCTCTCAGATGTGGGGCCGTGCGGCAGCTTTAACGCGCAGGCTAAACAAATGTGTCCGGTGGAACACAGCAGAGGCCTCAGCCCTTTTTTATTACATGCAAATCTGGTGCACGTGAGAGGTGCGCCAAGCTGCAGCCAAGCAGAGAGAGAGGAGAGGGGGCTGCCCTCGCCACGGGACCCTCACACACAACCACGACTGGCCTTCCCCTGCTTTATTATCGTCTTCCTCTTTTCTCTGCTTCTGACTTCTGCATGTAGCTCAAGCGTATGGGAAAGTAGTCGTTAAAACAGATTAAACGACATAAAAAAGGCTCCATACGTTTCCCTCAGTAACTTGGATCCTGTGGGGTGGCTGGATGTAGTTCAGGTTTTTATTCACGAAGGAAAATGTGAAGCGAAAAAGACTCCTCAGCTCTGGCTGAATTCTGGCTCATCCTCCTCTTCCTCTCTGCATGTTTTCCAGCTCCTCTCCTCCGTCTCGGTGCTTTCCTTGTTTTGAACAAATGGGTAATAAGCACAACTTTGTACCTCTCTCATCTTTCAGATCCAGAGTGAGGAGTCTGATTAAATAATCATTGAAGGAACTACGTGCACGCAGCGCTCCCCCTGCTCATCACCTTGGGGACATATTGTCCCCCATCACTGAAACCTCGGGGACAGAAGGCTCCGCCGTAGGGAGGCTCAGCAGGGGAGCGAAGGGCTGATGAAACGGAGATCGGGTAATGAAGGCATGGCCCATGGCTTCCGTGGTTCTACCATATGTTTCACCAAATGCAAATTGCCCCCAATTCAAACAACTTTTTCATCTTGATATATGCAAATGTGTTTATAAATACTGGTTTATAGATGTAGCCCAGCAGTTTTTAAGGAGGCGCTCTGAATCATTTGCTAACGCTCGGCTGTTGTTGTGCCATGCGTCAGGCGCAGCAGGACGGGCTTTAACAAACAGGCTCGGACCTGGCAGCGCCTAATGGCCTCCTGGGGCCCAGGAAGTCAGGAGCTGCCGCCGAGGCAGCCAATGAGTGAGCACGGGGGAATGCCCCGTCCAATTAAAACCAGCTCCCTTTTTAGACCAGCCAATCACACATCTGCAGATCTGTCTGTCCACGCAGGCATACGCAAATATACACACATACACACCTAAACAAACAGAGGCAAAGATATGTGTACAGACATACATTTGTTGTATATGTGTGTGTAAAAAAATAATTATTAATGAAAAAAAATCCAAATAAACATGAAATTGAAATTTTTGTTCATATACACACACACACACACACACACACACACACTATCCCAGACAAAAACTCTTTATGTGTTTGTATGTGTGTGTGTGTGTGTGTGTGTATTAAAGAGTGAGAGAGTGATGAAAAGAGAAAGAGAGAGATCGGACGCATTTGTATCATTTTTATCAGGAAATAAACTAATTCCTTTGGATCAGACAGTAATATGTCATTTGTAAACGAAGACAAAATTAAACGCTTACCGGAATCCGTCTGCGTGGCTGGCACTAAACATACCATGTGTGTGTGTGTGTGTGTGCGTGTGTGTGTGTGTGTGTGTGTCTGCGTCTGGTTGTTTGGGTGGGTCCTGTGGTCAGAATAATTATTCTAAATTATATTTATTATATTTCCCTATACAATATAATTGATATTAATATCCATTCAGACAATATTAACGCCATACGTTTCCATTTTTCAAACATGTGTTTAGGGTATTGAAAAAGTACATTTTAATTATCCAGTATAATTTTTAAGCAGGGACAAGCAGGAGAAAAACGGACAGTTGCACTAAACATGAAGGATTAACGTGATTTGCGAAGCATTTTCTGAGATCAGTCTTTTAATAGTAGTATATAGTCTTTAAAAATGACGAGTCTGAAACCTTTTTAATGTCAGCAAAACACTGAAGCGCCACCGTGAGTCTTTTAATGACGTTAGTTATTATTTAAATGTATGGCGCGCCACCGTGTGGTCAAATGACACATTACACCCTCCTCTTTCCTCCTTTTTTCTCCGTGTTAATTATTTCACGAAATGTACACGGGGAAAAGCTTATTTAGAAATAATTGCACACAAAAAATAATAATTAGAAATAATTACGCTGGGTTGAGAGAAGTGCACCAAACAATGAGTTGTGATGTAGAGCCTGGCCCATACTCTTCCAGCAGGGGGACAAGCAGAAAGGCTCATCTCAAAATGCCTTTTCCAGCTTCTTCACTCTGCATCCTCAGCCAGAGCAACTCTCTACACTGGAGGAGGCAAAAGTTAAATATGCATAAGAGTGAGAGGAAGTGTTTCCTTATTGTAACTCTTGCAGCTGCAGAGTTATGAGGCCTAGACGCACCCCAGAGCCGGCTGTCCCGATGGCTTTGTTCAGCCTGTTGGCGTCCTTCGCCTTGCTTGCTGATGGCGTGAGTGTCCACGTGCACGTCCTCTATCTTCGCCTCCGGTAGCCTCGATCGACACCGTCGCTGAGCCACGTTGCTGTTAAAAACAAGGACAAAGTAGTCGTTAAAGTCCTCATGTAACTAGCTGGAATCCAATTTATTATCCAAGTGGCAGCATTGTCAAGCAGGTTGGATGCAGGTTGGATGGGAGAGCCGGAAATTTGTTTTTAGCTTGGGATAGACTCCAGGACGGCTAAAGCAGTGGCAATAATCCAGTTACGCAATAAGTCTAAATTAAGTTTCAGTGAAGTTCTAACTTTTGGAGTCATACAGGTCTATATGGACTGGGTCCATTTTTAGAGGAAACATTGAGGCTCTAGCATGACGCTCTTGTACACGATGGCCTGACACACTCTTGGTGGCGTCATCGTGTACAACCCTTGTGGCCCTTTAAAATAACTTCAAATTTTTCAAATTAAACATCGTTTGGTTTATAAATTGCTAAAAACAATAGATATGCATCCACCATTAGCGTCCAGATGTATGTGTTATACGTGGTAAAGTGTTTTACATTTATCACAGTATTAGACAATAGTTGTACTACATGTTGATCTTTGCCTACACTTGTGCACCACTGGTGTGTTAATGCCTTGGCTATGCTAACATCTCAAGAAGGTGGGGCCAAACATCATTTGGAGCTTCATCATCCATCTCTTCTAATTATTCCTTTAAGTCAGCAAGAACCTTTGTGTGTTGACAACAGTGTGTTGTTTATACAGAGGTCATAGTTTGAAGGCGCCTCGAACCATTTTAATCGATCTTGCCGGTGTTCATCTGACAGATGGGGCCAGATGTCGCGGCTAGCACCCACCCAAGTCTCTAAGCAAGTGTGTTCTGTGGATGAGATCTCTTTTATTTTAGAATAGAATAGAATAGAACTTTATTCGTCCCACAGCGGGGAAAATTCACTGTTCCAGCAGCAAAACGTTGGAGAAAAAGTTCGATTTTGGACTCAAGCTCTTTCCGATCTCCCAGCTGAAGCGTAAATACCAGAGGTTGAGAGGCCTTTGGGTGGAGGCCGAGTCCACGGCAGAGTTCCTCATCAAGTCTGAGTCCTCCAGTTGCTCACTCCCACCAGAAGGGGGCGCGCTTTGCCAAAGTTGAATGGCTTCTGCTCTCCTTCAACGTGGCGATGCCGAGTTAAGCCCCTGAAGCTCACAGCTGGTGCTGCTCTCCTTCTGGAAACATCTCCCTCGCTCATAACTCTGGGGAGGACAGGATTCATCATCCCCATGTTTCAGCTTATAAACCTGTCGTTTATCTGGGGACGAGGCGAGGAAAAAGAGAGAAATGTCTTCATGCTCTGCAGACGTTGACAGGAGAGGAGAAGGAGGCAGGACATGATGGTCGTGTGAGGGAAAAAGAAAAGCAAGAGACAGAATTTAAAAGAAGGCAAAATTAGAACTGAGTGTGAGGTGAGAAGGCAGAGAGAAAAGATGGGAACAGAGAGAGAGAGAGAGAGAGAGAGAGAGAGAGAGAGAGAGAGAGAGAGAGAGAGAGAGAGGGAGAGAGAGAGAGAGAGAGAGAGGGAGGGAGGGAGAGAGAGAGAGGGTGAGCCATTTAAAGCTCTTTAGTACCTCTGAACATCATTGATCAGGTGTCTCTTCCTGGCTCTGGAGCTGGGTGTGTTTCATACTTCCTGTTGGTTGTGAAGTCAGCCGTCAGTTGCCAGGGCGATGATCAGATGGACACAGTCCCCGCTGGTTCCCCGGGCGATGCACCTGAGTGGGTGCACGTGCCAACATCTTTGTCACCTGTGGCAGCAGAGCTGGGCGGTGCCGGAGACCTGGGCTGGTCCAAGTGGGTCAAACCTCCCCGCGACGACAGAAACAACCAGCTAAGACTTTAGGAAACACTGTGACCAATTCCAGCACTAACTACCCTCTCAGGTCTGAGTGTTGGGGGTCATAAACCTGCCTGGGGGGGTGGGGGGTGGGTGTGTGTGAAACTCGCCTCTGCAGCCCTGCAAGAGTGTCTGCCGGGAAAAATGAGGGTGAAGGTAAACAAGTTAGCGCAACCGTGAGCTCACAGGAAGCAGAGGGCAGCCGCTTCAAAGGGTGTGTGGTTTTGCTCCTTGAGTTCATCCTGATGTGAAACAGAACCACTGACGCCTTCGGATCCTGGACGGGTCCAGTTATGGAACCTAAACTCCAAATCTGCCAAACTCAAGGACAAAATCAGCTGATGTTTGTTACATTTGATTCGATTTTATTTTATGTTTATTCTGATCCAAGAGAATTAACAGTTTTAGGGTCTTTATTTTACTCATATTATGTTTTTCTTTGTAAGAAAAAAAAACTAACTTGTTTTATTTAATGTTTTTCTGGTCCACAGGCAAGTGAATCTGTGGGGTTTTTGGTTTGTCTGTAGTTTTGTTGGCGCGTGAGGATTTACTCAGAACCAAAAAGGTGGCGAAGATGGATAAAAAAAAGAATAAAAATGGCTGAACCTGAACGAGACTCATGTTCACGTCACATCTTCAGCCTCTCTAAACTAAAAGTAACTCTCCATCATCACAACAAAAACACATTCAAACCTCTGGAATACATAGATAAAAGTGTGAAGAAAAAAAAAAACCGTTTAAACATAAACACTGAGAGCTGAACTGATCCCAGATCAGCGTAGAAGCAAAAGCTGCTCATCACAGCTACAATATCCCCCTCTGGAGGATTTGATGTGGAACTGAGACAGAAGGAAACCAGGAAAACACACACACACACACACACACGCACACACACACACGCACACACACACACACGCACACACACACACGCACACACACACACACACAGTCTCTTCTCTCTTTCTCTCCAGCCTCTACTTCTGACCCTAACATCACATCATGTCTAACCCTGACCCTGACCCTGACCCTGACCCTGACCCTGACCCTGACCCTGACCCCGGCCCCCATGGATCAGTTTAATCGGTCGTGTTCTGAGTAAACAGATAGAAGCACCTGCTGGGATGATTTTAGTTTTGATCAATCTCTCGTTTTTAGGTTTAACGCGTCGAATCTTTGAGCTGCTGTAGCTTCTCGGCACAAACAGAGAAGCTGTTTATGTCCTGAAACGTGCAAAACTCACCGCAGAGAAGAGAACTTAGAGGAAAAATATGATAAACAGAATAAACCCTCACATATGGCAACAAACTGCTTGTTACCAGCATCTTCGTTGCTAGTTTTTATGCCAGCAAAGCTCACGACTGCTGTAATTAATGGACATTTATTTAAAGAATAAAATAAAATGTCATTTAGACATTTCTGATCATTTAATCTGTAAATTTGTCCCTTACCTTGCAAATTATTTTATTTATTCAAATTTCCAAAAGTATATTCAGATTTCCAAAGTTAAAAAAAAAAAACAAAAAAAACATTTGTTGGAAAAAGTAACCCACAAATTAGGAAATTAAAAAGAATTCAGAAATTGAGAAAGAAAAAAATGGCTCTGGTATTTCAAAAAAATCCGATGTAAATCAACATTTGTGAGGAGAAACTGATGTGAGATTTGTGTTTGTTTTTATTTATTTTCTCTCATTATGAGAATTCCCTGCGGAGGCTCATATATAATAAAAAGGGACTTGAATATATTCATGGACTAATTGGAAGATTAAAAATTCCCACATACTGCAGGACACACTGCTGACTTCTCTGCTCCCACGGGGGTTCATCCAGGTCTGCAGCATTTTAGTGGAAAAAATGAAAAAATAAAATCGTTTTAATGCGAGTCCTGAAGCAGCAGTCTGGTGACAAACGCGCACACACACACACACACACACACACACACACACACACACAGCCTATAATTGGGTCGTTTTAAAGAGCAGTAAATTATTTATGGAGGTAATGGCGAGGGACTGTGGTCCCTGCTGGTATGGAATCAGCACAGGTCTGCAAACTCCAAGGGAGTCAGCAAAAAAAAAGAAATTAAATATAGCCAATATGTATTTACACATCGTGTGTGTAATCAGCATAATCAAACAGGTTCCACAATCATTTTAATCAAATATGAAATCAAGCATTTTCCCTTTTAACCATTATGTAAAATGGAAAAACTGGGAAAAAATTAGAAAACTTTTATGTCGCTGCTCCTGAGGTTGCACGATGTTTTTTATAAAGATAATTTTAAAAAAACTGTGTGTGTATGTGTGTTTGTGTTACTCACCTATATTAAACCGTGATCAGTCCTGATGGGGAATTTAAAAAATGAACCAAAAGCTGCAGCGTTTGTTGGTCGGTCAGTGAAGGACGTGATGGGAAAGACTCGACCTGAAAATTCAGAAACCTGCAAATAAAGACTGCGTGTGGAGGGAGACGCACCATGAAGATGGATAGATCGACAAATAAACAGGATCAGGATGTGATCATGTGACCTAAGGCTAAAATGCCCATTATTATTGCAGCAGGAGCATTACAAGTTTAAGGCCTGTTAGAGGCATGAAAGGTATTAAGATCATTGTCATTTAAAAAGTGATTATCAGATTAAATACACACACGCTCACACACACTCTGCACTGCTGGGTGCATTGCCAGAATGCATGCATGCACTTCCTGAAATGACTTGTAGTTTTTTCTTTGGTACATAAACAAGCGCTTGTTGAGAAACGCTGCAAAGGCCTCGTGAGCCTTGCGAACCACTCCTTCCCGTTTCAGCACAATAGCAAAAAAACACACTGAAGGAAAATGCGAGTGTATCCTGATTGTCCCGGAGCAACGACAGAACATGTCGTACAGCGTTTAAGTGCGGCAGCCATCCTGCTCGACCTGAAAATAACCACAAAAGCTGCGGCGGCGGCGGCTGCTGCCTGAGGCTTCTCTCAGCAGGAGCAGCTGAAACAGCTCCCAGTATGAAAGCAGCCATGGGTGGAATTCTCTGTATGGATGGCCTGTTCCAAACAAGACGGGAGCGGGGGGCTTTTATTCCACGCTAGCCGCAGGGTTTTCATGCCGGGGAAGCCATTCCTGATTAACCGCACAAAAGGGGATCAGGGAGATTTAGCCACTATCATGGAGTTGAAATGAAGACTTTATTAGTGTGCAAAAGTTGCTCTTTGCTATCTAAAGTTGCAATGCGATCATCATTTATGACAGAACTACTTCAACTAGGTAAAGGAGCAACAATGACATTAGGAAGCGCAACAGTGACAGACGGACAGTGTGAACCTACAGGGGCCGTTCCACGTTAGCGGCGTGGGCCGGAGGCGCCTGGGCTTCCCCAGGTGATAAGATCTGACCCGTGTCGTTGCTTGGAAAACCAGATGAAATCTGCCATGATTCAACTTGACTCATGCTAAATGGACTCTCACAGGATTCTCGTGTTTAGAACCATCTAAAAATATACCCTAATGTAATTCAACTGTAGAGCATGCGCCGCCGCAAACACCCGTTTACCGCGAGACGTTCCTGCCTCAGAGGAACTTTCTACATGCGCAGACGGAGCTGAAGACGCCGGGTTAGCGCTGAAAGGTCCGGAGCTGTGACGCTCGTCTTTTACCGATGTTCAGTGCTCAAAATACGCCTGACCAGAGGTGGGCAACTTAAGGCCCGGGGGCCACATGTGGCCCGATGAACCTTTTATTCCGGCCCGCAGAACCTTCCACTAGCATGCTAACATGTCCTCTCAAGAAAGTGGGGCTAAACATTATTTGGAGCTTCATCATCCACCTCTGGTTGGACCAGTTTACAGGCTCAAGCAGGATTTTTAGCTAACCTCTGATCCTCACTTGGGGGGGTTAGCTTCCTGCACCAACATGGCCCATCCATTCGTCACAACCTAAACCCCAGCGTGGCCTTTCAGGCTAAATAACTGCCCAGTCCTGCACCCGAGCCTCTGGGACGCAGCAGCAGCACAGATGAATTAAAATGGAACATATTTATCTGACCCAGATGAAAGAATCAGGGCGCAAGTGGAGCAAACGGGCTGGCACAGTTATTTTTGAGAGCCAGCTGCTGGCTCAGATTCCCTCACAGCTAACGGCAGCGACTCGCTGGCCTCCCTTTCTCCCAGATTGCCGTCCTAAAGTCAGCTTTTATTCATCTCTGGCAGACGCGTCACAAAACATTCACACCTGTGAGTTTGTGCTAATAAAAGTCTGGAGCCATCAGCTGAGCCGAGTCTCTAAAGTGCTTTTTTATTTAAAGGACCAATATAAGTCTACAAACAAATCCATAGTAATGTCATGCAGCATCTGTATGATTGAAAAGGATCCAGTGTGAAAAAGGTAGAAAACAGGCTACCAAAAGTCAAACCTTAGCCTATGTAGCTACTCTGCTGCCATTGTTACTTTAGCCAACTAAAAAGGTTTCCTTGAAATACTACTTTGGTAATATTCAAAAAAGTCTCGAGCCTTGAAACCTACAGCATCCTGAACTCACTGGTCCGGACCCCAAACCCTCAGCGGCTCTCCGCCTCCTTCGAGCCCACTAACATCCCTGAAACTCTCATCTTCCTGCTGAAACTCTTCACGTGCCACCTCCTCCCCAACCCCCTGGGAAACCCTAAATCTATACTGACAGAACCCGCCGTCTGTCTGGAGCAGCGCAGGTGGAACCCCCGCGCGACCTCTCCTCCAGTCTTATCTGTTCTTCCTCTGCACCTTCCTCCTCTTCAGGATCATGTCGTGGAGCCTCTCCAGGCCTTCCCGCAGTCCGTCTCCGATGATGGCGCAGGCTGGCTGCAGGTGCCACGGAGTGGCGGGGCCCAGCTCTTTCAGGGCCAGCAGTTTCTCCATTTCCGCCAGGCCCAGCGAGTGTCTCAAGTCCTGCTTGTTGGCCAGCACCAGCAGCGGCACGCCCACGTTCTCGGTGGTCTTGATGATCTTGTGCAGCTCCGTCTTGGCCTCCTCCATGCGCTCCGCGTCCACAGAGTCCACCACGTAAATGATGCCGTCGGAGCAGCGAGTGTAGGATTTCCAGAGCGGGCGAAGCTTCTCCTGGCCTCCTACGTCCCAGAAGTGGAAGGTGCCGTTCCTGTGGTTGCCCAGCGACAGCCGGACCTTCTCTGCGTTGAAGCCTTTGGTGGGAACCGTGTTCACAAACTCATTGAACTGGAGTCGGTAGAGGACGGTGGTCTTGCCTGCCGAATCCAGCCCCAGGATGACGATGTGGAAGGACTGGAAGAACGGGATGCTCAGGAGAAACCCCGGGTTTGTCTCGGACAATCCATTCCCCATCTTTCCTCATGAGGGAGAACAACTTGGCTGGGGAAGTGACTGCGGAGCGACGGGTCACGTAGGCCGGTGATCCCGAACCCGAGCAGCAAACACCTGGAAGCACAAGGGGATCATTACGGTGAGACGGAGCACACGCTTGAAGCAGCTCATCCAGAGACGTGCTCGTCTCCTTCCCACGGGGCCTGCACACGCTGCAGTTCACTTGAAACAGCCAGCCTGCGCCCAAGGGTGCTCCCGGTAGGAATGCGGTTACATAATGGGAAAAGGTGGTGCCTTTTCGTGCTATTATGCAGTGTTTGTCTTCCTCCTGGCACACAGATCTGCTTTCAGAGCAGCTCTACGGGCTGCACACACCAGCAGCCGCGACCGGAGCCATGACACCCACCGGGACCTCGACGGGCCCCGGATCACCGCCGAGCTGCCCTGAGCCGGGAGCCCGGCCCCCGTCGGCTCCGGGCCCGGCCTTAGTTACACTTTAACCACACGGCAAGCCTCTATCTGGGCATATTTCGGTGCACAGGGCCCGTCCTGAGCCATAAACGCCACCATTCCTGCTCAGATGTGTAACCTCGCTGTGGCAGAACCAGGTCAACGTTCGACAGGAGCGGCTCGCTCGGCCACGGAAAAACGGACTTTAGCACGCTGCGTTATGCGTGGGGTCGTGAAATCCACCCATGTGTCTTCAATCCGCATCAAAACAGACATTTAGGAAGGCGGACACACGCCTTTTCCAGGCGAAACCTGCTTACCTTCCCGTCAGGAAAAACGCCAGATGCTTCTCTTTCCCGGGGAAGCCGCCGCCCTCTCGCTCGCAGACGCGTCAGCGTCAACTCGCTGACTTATTTCCACCTTTTCGCGTCGCAGCGACGGAGAAGCCGCCGGGAAGGAGCCGAGGAGCCGCCGGGAAGGAGCCGAGGAGCCGCCGGGAAGGAGCCAAGGAGCCAAGGAGCCGCGGCCGTCGGCGGAGGCTGCGGAGCGGCTCGAGTTCGCTCCACCGGGCGGTGAGTCGCTCGCGGCCAGCACGTGACCGCGGATCACACGTCCTATTGGTCCGCGGGCCGCGTCCCCTGATTGGTTGAAAAAATTGAAAACGAGGCTCGTGTCCAGGAGGCGGAGTCACCTGTTGGCTTCGTTGATCGGTCCGAGCTCACCTGCACGCGCAGTTAGAACGCGGTCTTTACGTCCCACAGACGGTAAACACGTTTCAAAGGCCTGCTCTTTCAAATGAAACTCAGATCATCGGACGCATTTGTATCATTTTTATCAGGAAATAAACTAATTCCTTTAGATCAGACAGTAATATGTCATTTGTAAACGAAGACAAAATTTAACGCTTACCGTTCATCCGTCTGCGTGGCTGGCACTAAACATACCAGTGTGTGTGTGTGTGTGTGTGTGTGTGTGTGTGTGTGTGTGTGTGTGTGTGTGTGTGTGTGTGTGTGACTGCGCCTGGTTGTTTGGGC
>CAAE01014699.1:197000-206847 GCA_000180735.1 Tetraodon nigroviridis
AGACCAAGACTGTGGACTCTTAAACGAAAGTCGCGTTTCAAAACAGCAACAAGAAGATGATGAAAACTTGTCACAAGCTTATTTTGGCTGTGATATTTTTCTGTTCTCGCCAACATTTCTCCTCATTGTAGTCTCTCAGCTGTCTTGATGACTCGAGGTCACTATGCGCTCCACGAAGGGCCTGGCAGACATTTTTACCAAGCAGAGGGTTGTTCATAAAGAAGAGCTTTCAGAAATGTGATAAAACAAAAGTAACAGTCGGCTACAGTCTCATCTGACACCACGTTTCAGCAAGCTGCCGGGCTCAAGGGCCTTGGGCCTCCTTTCATGAACCTGATACATTTCTGATGAGATCTTTGTGTCAGTAGCCTGAGGAAGATCAGGACAGGAAGATTTCTGGGTCCGAAATGTGCCTTTTAGTTTTCACCAGAGGCTCTATTAAACTCACTGATCCCATTTTGTAGCGAACTAAGACACCAATCTTTGTGTTTCCAAGGTGTTTCCAGGAGACCAGCATGTAGGAACCTCTCTAGACATGGCTGTTATTGCTGTTGCTGTTTATTCACAGATGTATAGATTGGTAACTACCGCAGTTCAATACCTGAAACCTCCTAAAACTACCTGGAATCTAAAGAGTCTGTACGTGAAAGCGAATATGTGAGAGATGGCTGGACCAGAGGTGGCTCCACTTTTCTAGCTGCTGCACCCCCAACGACTAACCAGAAGTCTGTGGTTCATCTTCGTGATATATTTTTATTTAGGTTTCCAGAAACTCTCATTCTACCCATTCTTCTGTTTCTCTTTCCTTTTTCTCCTGGAAATAGTGTTGTGAGTAGTGAGAATTCTTCCTACGGCGATAACAATCGTCCAGGACACATTTGCATATTTGTCTATGAGAAGATAATCATGCTAACATGCAGCAGATGCTCCTCTTTTATTGGGTATGCGTGATTCTTAATGCTGTCTTATTCTGAGATCTAAAAATAAAATAATAAAGAATTACAGGCGGTGATACACAGCTGTTGGTATAGTTCAGGCAACACCACTGTGGAAACTCGGTGTTCTCTAAACTCCCTATTCAGCCGTAATCTCCTGTAATTCACCATTTTCCCCACATCTGACGTTGCAAAAAACATCATCATCAGCGTCATTAACACCTTTTAAATTCAGTCGCATTTAGCGGGTTTTAACGATTGCGGAGGTTTGCCATCTCAATCCGACGGCCATTTGTCAGATCTGAACATCATTCAGTCCAGACCTATAATCTGTCCAGGTTTCCAGATTATCCAGCATTCAGATTAGGGAGGAGTCACCTCTATCCATTTACTCTGACGGTCTCACCTCACCAGGTGAGGTCACACTCGCCAGCTCGTGTCTCCGCGGTTCCAATCGGTTAGCCTGCGTGTGCTTTAGAACCAACTTCACATGATGTCATTAATCTAAATAAATCCTCTAAAACACCGAAGGTGTCAGACTCGGGTCTGTTGCCAACAAATAATAGATTGGGGGAAAAAGGAAAATGAAAAAGGATGGAAGTCAGAGATAATCCCGCGTTTGTCACTGGATAGATGGATTGCTCCTCCTAACAGCCTTAATACCTCCATACTAAAACCTGCCAAGCTGTATGATGCTGTGAGTTGCCATAAATTTCAGGATAAACTCAGTCACATACATGTTCCAGCGTCTTCAGCAGAGACGGCGTGATTGGACCGTTTTTACTCTAAAACTGATACAGTGACAAAGACCACAAGTTTTAGAGTAGCAGAATTTTTAGGAGTGGCCAGAGGCACCCTTGCAATAAATTGTAAAATGTAAAAAAAAAAAAATAGTGCGAATGCATGACTTGACCCAGATAGCTGTGGTTTTGAAGCTTCTGAGCTGATACCCTGCTGACTGACATCAGCCATCCATCCAGTGGCAAACGATAACAGTGTGTTTAATCTAAATGGCAGAGCTTACACTAAAACCAGGAGGAATGGCAGGATTAGAGATTACACTTCATTAAAAAATAAAAAAAACTTTATTTATAGTGATATAAGAGGATTTTTTTTTTTTTTTTTGGTGTTATTCAGCTGTATTGAAATGATGTGTGACATACGATATTTGTAGCCTTTTTGCCGTCCAAAGAAAGGTTGATATCAACGAGCTGTGGCACTGTGAGATTTGTGAGAAATCAGAGCAGCAGCTCAGGACCCAACGACCCATGTGATAATGTAGACGCTTCGTCTAAATGTGTGGGGCTTTTTAATCTTTGTATAGCTGGACTAGTTTCTTTTATTGAATGTTCTCTGTTTCTGCTGCTGCCTCAGTTAGATTTACTTGGTTAGAAAAGGCTTAAAATAAAAAAAATCATCATCACAACTGCAATAAAATTAAACAATGACCATAATGGCTAGCAATATTGGCTTACCAATAAAGCTGCGAAACAGAATATATAAATTTTCTGTCTTTAACGTTGACTGTGTTGAACAACATGTGCTTGACCATTCTACTGGTGGCAAGATTTAAGGGCTCTGGTTTTTTATTGGACTATAAGTCTGAAGTGTAAGTCACATCATTTAAAAAAATATGTCACAAAGGAGAAAAAAAAATAAACTGGACTATACGTCACATTTTTGGGGGGAATGTATTTTACAAAATCCAAGACCAAGAATAGACAATTAATCCTGAGATGCATAATAACATTATTAGAACAACAGGCTGAACAGGTGTCAGGTATGATAACCTAGCACATTAGCAGTTATTCAGACACACAATTGCATAAAGAAGTTTATGTGGGAGGCAGAAAAGGCAGAATTAGCCCAACGAGCTCACAACTCTAATAATCTAGTAGGCTAGTTACTGGTTGGCAAGTTCACCAAAAACGTTCTCATTCTACATCCCTGAATCCATCCTTCCTCGATGAAGAGGATTTTCATTTGCAGGCATTTGTGTGCAGTCTATCAGTTATCTTCAAGGCACTGTTTAAATTAATTTCAGTGGTACAGGAGGAGCACATACCGGCGATTGCCACAAGCCGGGAGTGTCCTCTAGGCTGTGGGTCATAGTAACTCCTTGGTCAGTGTGAATGAACAAATTTCACTACGTTTAAGTCATTCCTGAGTACCAGTCGCAGAACCAGCCAAACTATGAAAAAGTGTGACTTATAGCCAGAAAAATACGGTAATTACAAGTGACAATTTGATGGATTAGGGTGAGGACAGCAGATGGCTCCGGCTGAGAGGACTGACCATCCTGTACAGGAAAAGCCACTAAGTTAATAAGGCTCATTTCCTTGTGTGCAACTGGTGGTCTTACCGGGCCCACAGTCATCTTTAGTTTTAGCCATCTGCTGTGTAAGCTGGGAAAATTAACATTTTCTTACATGCTGTTTTTGGTCTAAAGACACACACTCAGGAAAATCAGATTACTCGTCCTTTTGTCATCTGTGGGACTCTTGCTTGGCAGAGATGAAAGACAAGACTCTCTCCCAAAGGTGACTGACGTCAGTTGGCAGCAGTAATGATGCTGCTTAAAGTTGTTTAGGATTAGTCGGTCCTGATGCTCCATCGCTGGCTTCGACACTGTAATCTAACACAGCTCCATCTCACCTCACAGCACTTGTACTTTTGACTCTTTCCTACTCCACTTTACTTTTTTTAATGCAGGAGAAAAACCAGTCTGCAAATTTTGTTTTCAATGGGGTTTTCTGCAGCAACATGTCATAAAATGGGGTCTGGCTATTACCAAAGTCAAGGATATTGACAGATATAATGTGACTAAAATAAAAAGCCAAAAATCTGATGTTTGATGATCCAAACTCAGATCTTTCATTTTTTACTGAGAAAAAAGCCATTCGGTTACCAACCTCAGAAGGTTAATTGGAGTGAAATGCTAACCTATATTCTTTGCTCTTACTATAAAGTTATTGGGTTTTTTTGCAGCATGTTTACTTTACACATTTGTCACTTTTCAGACATTAGAGAAAAGAAACTAGGAAACATCCTCTACACGTAGTATTTATTCTGTCTTTTTTTTTTAAAAAAAAGGACTGCTTTGAAAAAGAAAAGTACATATGCTACATATTACTTCTTACTTCTACTTTATATTACTTGGACTTTTTTAAACTTCCGAATAAAAGGCTAAAACAAAGAATCCCTTAAAAGTAAGGAGTTGAAATGACAAACACACCTAAGTGAGTGTCAGAGCCTAATTACGGGTGTAATATTGACCATCTGATTTAGCCAGCAAGCTATGTATCAGCGTGGGCCTCTGCCTGGCTCATCAGCAGGGCCGGAAACATCCCTGTGAGCAGTGGTGGCGGCAGCTCATGAGAAGTCTTAAAGGCTGAGGAGCAAACGGATTCATCCCTCCATCAGCCCAGCCCCTCGTCACTGGATAGTCTGTCCGTGTGTGGTTCCATGTATCCATTTGTGTTTCTGTAAGTACAACAGGATTATCTACAATCACAGCTGTCGGTCTCCGAGGCTTGAGCCGCCCATCCCCCCTCCACACATTCAAGTCATTCCCTCACACACTCGCGGCATCTGTGCGTTGCAGACACACACGGTCACGGCAAACAAGATATGTCTGCACGTCTGCACCCGTCACCTCTGCCCCAGTGACGATGGCTTTTGTACAATCCCAGTTACAGAACCGTCAGAGAGCTGTGTACAAATGTCAGGTAAAAACAGAATTTAAAAGGAATCATCTGGAGCAGATGTGGGCAATTATTAATTTATTCTTGAAAAACAACTGGATGGAACTGGATTGTGAAATTACCTGACTAGCCTGGTGCTGATTTCACACATTTAGGATGAACTGGAGCAGAGGCAGTGGCGCTGAGCCAGGCCCTCATGTCCAACATCAGTGAAGAACGGTCCCAAATGTCACACCTATACCTTGTTCCTGGAAGAGCTGAAGCTGCCAAGGGTCAGCGAAAATCATTCAAAACTGTTTGAATTAAGAATAGGGGGGCACTCGACAAATAGGGAAATATATAGTTTATATATTTGTCCCAATCCAACATCCAACAACACATACACCCAATGTTCTAACTGAGGTTTTTTTACCAGTGACCTTTTCCTATGTAAAATGTCCTTTTGTTATGCAGATGACAAACAGCTATACTTTCTGACACGAGGAAACAGGAAGCCTGGCCGCTTTGTGCTTGGAAACTGAAATCTTCAGCCCAGTGCTCAATGTGTCTTGCTTCTCTATATATTCTTTGCTTCAGTCTTGTGTTTTCTTTTGTTACTAGAGACAGTTTTGTGTTTTTTTCTGTTTTCAGGCCCATGGGGAAGATGCATGGGGAGCATCTGTGGCCCGGGGGGCAGCCAAAGCCGTGTGGTCTGGTGTGCCCATGTGGAGGGCAGGACTACACTCTATACCAACTGTGAATCAACCCAGCGTCCTCCTAACACTAGAAGCTGTTTTCGTGTGTGTGACTGGCACAGGGACCTTCATGAATGGAAACTAGGTGCTTGGAATGAATGTATGCCCATTTCTGCTAGGACCTTAGTGTCCTCACAGCCTGCAAAATGCAGCGGAGGTGAGGAGGGAATTCAGACTCGAGAGGTGACATGCGTTGTCAAATCAGATGATTCTCCAGCAGAGGACGCTATCTGTGAGTACTTTGAGCCGAGGCCTCATCTGGAGCAGGCGTGTTTGATCCCATGCCCCCAGGATTGCATAGTTTCTGAGTATTCACCATGGACCTCGTGCTCAAAGACATGTGGAACAGGCCTTAGGAACCGGATCAGACGCATCCTCGTTCCTCCGCGTTTTGGAGGTATAGCATGCCCTAATCTAACTGAGTTCCGATCATGTAAACCTGAGCCTTGCAATGGTCCAGAGGGCCTGTACAGCCTCAGGGTTGAGCCCTGGAGTCCCTGTGTTCTCCCAAACACTCGACCTACACGCCAAGTTAAACGCAGGAATGGTAAAAGCCAGAGTTCAAATAGGAAAGCTGGAGTCACAGATCCAAAGTCCAGGGAACTTACTGGGACAGAGCAAACCAGAAATCGCCTTAACTGGGAGGAGAGCTCAACGTGGGACATCCAGGTCGGCTACCAGACCAGAAATGTAACCTGCGTACACAGAAATGGGAGTTCTGTCGAACGCAAGTAAGTTTCAGATTTTTTTTTTTTTAAATACAGATTTATTTTATTTTATGTTACCAGAAATACACTCACATATCAATTAAAAGCACATATTTGGTTGGGTATTCAGGATAGAATATTGCACAGAAAATAGAGCTGCAGTAAATACTTTCTTTCAGAAGAGGCAGCAACATAGGGTGACCGGTAAGAAACGAGACAGGAGCGTACAGGTGGACGCAACCTGCAGGATGTTCAGTAATTTAGGATAAAAGAAGGAGATGGAAAAAAGGGGGAACTCTAAAGAGAAGAGTAGAGGGAGAAACCATTGTGGACTAGGAAGGAGAGTACTGGAAGCAGTTTTGCAGATGAAATATCAGCGTTAATGTAATTACTGAGGTTTAAGGTAAAGGTAAAATGGAGCTTGTGGCACACTGATTCACATCCATCAGCTTTAGTCTTCATCAGTCAGCTGTGTTGTAGTTTTAGATTTAGGTTGTATCTCAGCTCGCCTGCCAATGTCTTTGTGTTGTTACCCTCGTCACCTTTTCACCCTGATGCACCTATAGTACAATTGTCTTCACCAACTTCTCCGCGTGTCCCTCACCAGACTGCTTAAGTCACGAAACTACAAAAGGGAACAACGATAATGTCAGCAGTTATATATTAAATAAATGAGTTAGGAAAACTGGATTGTAAGTACAAAACGCTAACGTCACCAATCCCATGAATTACCTGCGTTCTGCACTGTTTTACATTACAGTCTGTGCACGCTGATGGACTTGCCTACGACGGTCCGGCCCTGCCTCCTCCCCAAAGACTGCCAGGTGAGCGAGTGGACTGAGTGGAGCCTCTGCTCCAAAACCTGCACCGATTTCAACGGTTCCAAAGGCAACCGCACCCGGAAGAGACAAGTGCTGCAGCTTCCTGTGGGTGAGGAGCAGGACTGCCCACCCCTGGAGGAGACAGAGTCCTGTGAGCCTCCGAGGGAGACCTCCTTACCCTGTGCCAAGTGAGTGTTTTAAACAACACTTCATCGGGGCTTACAGGAATCTAAAACCATCCATCCATCTATTTTCTATCTATTTTATCCGCACATGCGTCACTGCTGGATAAACTACAGGAATTTGTCCTGATATTCTAACAATGGTCAATTGAAATAATTACTGTTTATATTTAACAACAACTGAGACTGCGCACATTAAATTTGGTGTTTTTTATTCATATAAATTTAATCTAACTATGTTGTTCCTTTCGTTTGCTTCTGTTTAGATTTTAATTTGTGTTTCTACCCATTGTTTGAAAATTACTTATTAAAAAACGAGTTCATCTTGTTTCTAGAAAAACAGAATGTTCTAATCACAAAAACCATTCACACGAGCTGCATTAAACCATCATTTTTGTAAGCGTGTTGCAGAAAAAAGCAACATTCTTTGCATGTGTTTCACACTTATTTGACTGATTTCTTTTGCTTTTTCCTGCAGTTATACCTGGAGAACCACAGAGTGGAGTGACTGCAGCACTGACTCTTTGCTAAGCCAACAGGACAATCGTCGTAGCAGCCGCAATGTGACGGGGCTTTGTGGGGGTGGCCTGCAAACGCGAGACCTTTACTGTGTCCAGACTAATGCGGAGCTCCTGAATTACCTCAGTGAATTCAGAGAAAAAGACAAAGGTAAAATCCTGTTTGAATCACTTTAGACCTGTTACAGCAGCATCCGTAGAGATCAGAACACAGCCTTTATGGTGTTTACATCTGGATCTGATATACAGCTCAGAAGCTAACACTTTTCACTTCAACACGTCACAGGTGTGTTTGTTGGCCAGGTGCATCCAATTACCTTTACTACTTTATATTTTTCTTCTTTTTTCAAACACTAAGAAGGTAAACACAATGGTTGCAGACTCTTGCAGAGCAATGTCATATCAAGGAATCACAACCTCCAGTGTCATTAGAGAAAATCCATGCTGAGGAAAATAAAAAAAACATTAGTCCCTTGTTGCTTTGGCCGTAGTAGACGGGGAGAAAACATTGTCAATACTGCTGCACTGGACAGCCATCAGTTCAGTGTCCATTTTAGGACACCTTTTACACAGTTATCTCCTGTGTTGTGTGTACTTAGCCCAGCTCTTTTCACCTTGACATGGCCTCACTGCCATCTGAATTTAAACACCATTAGATATTTGCAGATGACACAACTGCAGTAAATTGTATCATCTGCAAACAAGAATGGGACACTTGAGACAAGGTTGATCCAACACCTGATGGGGTGACGTTCACACAACAACCTGGTCTGTAGTCATCATGAACCACAGCAGATCCAGAGAAAAGGCATCTGACAGTGCAGGACATAAAGGGCTTAACCTCTGTAACAAAAACAGCACAGGAGATAGTGGAAAGCCATCGGCCCAACTTGGTCATCCAGCCTCTGCCCACAGGAGTAAGATTCAAGTCCTTCAAAACCCAAACTACCAGACAGAATAGCTTCAGAGTCTCAAATGGTGTAACAACGCAGCATGTCTTATTCGTTGGCTAATTTTTTTCTTGTTAGTAGATCCCAGAAAGATAGAGTCAGCACTGTTCTATTGTACTCTACCTCTTACACATTTGTAAATGCCTTGCTAATCTCTGCAGTGTACAGTGTGTACCATTCCACAGTCATGCCACAGTCATGTGGACTGACCGATTGATATTGAGATTCTCTGTTGCTCTTGTCTACGCTGAAATGCTCGACTGTAGACTATTAAAAGCCACCTGCTGTTCTGCTGGTCCATTAGTCCTAGAGCCTGCCTCCCCTGGTATGTCGGTGCGAGCATGCACGAATGTGTGTGTGTGTGTGTGTGTGTGTGTGTGTAGCTAATAGTGACATCTCCCCTGTAATTGCAGTGGGTCAGTCCCAAAGACAGCAGAAGCCTAGTGCCCCCCCTCTCCTCTCCATCACCTTTCAGATTACAGGTAGGTGTGATGCTAATAGCAATGCCAAACCTCCAGTGTGTTTCCTTACCCCATAGCCCTCACTCCCATTCCTAATGTCCTCGACCCCTTCAACCCACTAAGCATTTACCTCAACCCTGTTGCAACACAGTTAAAATGCAACAGCATAAACAATATATATATATATTTTTTTTTTTTTTTAATTAACTATAGAGCATTTAATCAGAACAATATCATAGAATTAAAAGATAATGTAAAACTCCACAGGGAAAAAGCACCATAGAACCCTAATTTTTTTTAAAAAGCATGACGCTACCCCCACCCTCCGCTGTGGGCCTGGTGCTGGTGTCCAGCATTACTTTTGAGCTAAAAAAAAAAAAAAAAAACCTTTAAGAAAAATATTAACCATGAGGTTTAACAGACCAAAACACATTTTCCTTCATGGTTTTAGAAGTCCTCCTGGATGTTTCAGATACAATTAGGCAGCTTGGATGTTCTTCTTTTTAGAAAAAGGTTCCATTTTGCCCCTCTACCTCACAGCCCAAACCCACGTAGAACACTGGAGACTGATGTCACCTGTAGAAACAGCCAGGACGGTGTGTGACTATCAGACCATCATGTCACACTGTGTTAAACGGCCCTTGATGTCTAAGGCAATGAAACAGACTTCTTCTCTTGAATTCCATCTCTGGCATATAATCTCGAGAGCAGGCATGGGCAAACTACGGCCAGGGGGCCACATGCGGCCCGTTAAACGTTTTAATCCGGCCTGCCGAACTTGAAAAAATTAAATGACAGTAATTTAAAAAAGGCACATTTTTCATTTGATTTTCAG
>CAAE01014699.1:210672-229836 GCA_000180735.1 Tetraodon nigroviridis
TTCCCTGTCCCGTTGAATGTGAGGTGTCCCCGTGGGGTGCCTGGGGTCCGTGCACCTTTGAGAACTGTGATGACCAGGCTGGAACTAAAGGTACGGAGACTGGTTTAAAGGAACAAAGGGCAACACATGAGAGTCAGCTGTAGATGCTTTTTCATATTTGATCGACAAGGCCTAGTTTGCTCAAGGGCACCTCAGCAGAAATGTTTGCCCCCTAGGGCCCACTTTCTAATATTTTTGGCCCATTACTGGGACTCAAGCCGCAACTCTGACCACTTACAAACTGTTACTTCAACAAAAAGCATAACCTGCACCTGACATGGGGGTCAAACCCATGACCCTGAGATTAAGAGTCTCATGCTCTACCGACTGAGCTAGCCAGGCTTAAGTTCTACCCCTCTGCAGGTTTTAAAGTGCGAAAGGGCAGATTATCAACGAGCCAACAGAGGGGCCTGAAACCTGCCCACACCTGGAAGAGGCGGTGCCATGTGAAGGTCCCGCCTGTTATAGCTGGCAGCTGGTGAGACTGGATCTATGTGCTCCTCGTGATGACAAGACCTGTGGACCTGGCACCAGGGTCGCACACGTCAAGTGTGTCAACATCAGTGGTGAGTTCACGCACCTGAATTTGAGGAAAATGTCAATGAACAGAAATGTTTGTTTCTCAAGAGACGTTCATCTGGGTTCATCTTATTGTTTCAACTGGGCCATTCGAGGACATGCACAGAGCTCACTACATTTATTGTTTAACGATAAAAAGCTTTGATTTTCTTCTCACTGCTGATTCCATACATATACTCCATTTGAAACAATTGTTTTAAATTTTCAAAAGTAGTCTAGTTCCACACCCAATGCCTCATGTGAAATTTGCCTTTAAATACATTCACTCAGATTTTTCTTTTATTTTTAGCAGTTTTTAAAACCTGTAAATGCTTCTTTGTGAAGGAGAGGAGGTGGACAGGACCATGTGTGCATCCTCCCCAGATCTTGGTCCTGTGCTCTGTGAGGTGCCTTGCTCACGGGACTGCGTCCTCAGCGACTGGACATCATGGTCTACGTGCTCTCAGACATGCTCCAGCAAGACCATGGAGGGGAAGCAAATGAGGATGCGTTCCATTCTGGCCTATAACGCTGGAGAAGGTGTGTCCACTGCAGCGCTGCCACTAAAATTCAGTTTGTAAAATATACAAACTTTCAAATATACAAATTATACAGATTTTCAAGGACTCGTCTTTATCAGCAGCATACTTGATCCCAACTCGCCTGCTGCCGCCATTTTTCATATCAAAGCAATTAGCAAAGAGAGAGGATAGCAGCTTAATCAGCAGAGTGCACACAGCGCACAGCCTGGTGTGGAATTTGCGGGAATGAAAATGTACTAAAAACTACTGGTTTAGGAAAAGTAATGATTATAGTAGTGCTTTACCAGCATCACTGGTCCTGATGATTTCTGTTTGTCCTGTCTTGATGCCCGACACTTGTTGGTTTACATTTTTTTAACTGCCCCACTGATTTTGAACCCTTGATCTTTCTCTCCGTCCTGTCTGGCTGTATTTTGCTGGCAGTCACTGCAATGGTTGTGGCTTGGATCACAGTGATGGAGGGTAACATTATAGTTTTATGGTTGTCATATGTACTTTTAACTGGTGTGCCTACATGTAGTCCAGTTAGATTTGTCCACTATGCTTCTAGTCTTTGAAAGGACTAGACATGTTTTACTTTGTGTTCTCATGTTATAAATGTGCCGTATTTGTATTTACCAAAGGTCTTTCGAGGGTGCCAAAGTTTCCAGAGCTTTTTGGTAAATCCATGATATACTAGAACTAGAATGTGGAAGCTTGTAGTTCTGGAACAACATTTTTTTTTTTTTATGGCAAATAATGTGCAATATTTTCTTCAGTTTGCAAACCTCAGTTTAATAGTTTTTTGGTTGTTTGGTTGTTTGTCATTTAATAGTTTTTGAGATCTAATTGTATGTTAATCAGTTCCTAATCCTTGAACTATATTTTAGATTTTTTGTAGCAGTTTCCATGTGGTTGCTGTCGTTTCACAGTCTCAGTAGTGGGTAGTATAGTATTAATTAGACAGTATGTCCAGTTAGTGTTTGCATATACATTTACATGTAAATGAATGAAGTTTGCAATATTGTTACAGTACTCATATATAATACAGCACATACTGGTACATTAAAAGTATGATTGTACATTGTCAATATGCCAAAATCAGAGGTTTGTTTCTGTTTTCTGATCACATTTCTGTTTTGGTCCTGTCAGGTGGAGCTCAGTGTCCAAACAGCAGTGCCTTGCAGGAGGTGCGAAACTGTAATGAACACGCCTGCACAGTTTACCGCTGGCAGGCTGGGCCTTGGGGCCTTTGTGCTGAAAACACATCGCCCTCCTCAGGCAACACAACCAGAGCCCAGGGTCCCTGTTTAAGGGGACTGCAGACACGCAAGGTTATCTGTGTTCGAGCGGGGGTTGGTCAGGTGCCACCAAAGAAGTAAGATCTATCTGTCCATCTGTTTATCTGTCTATCCATCTATCCATCCATCTCTCATATATTGTGTGTCCTTGCCCAGGTGTTCCGAAGGCTCTCGGCCCAGCTCAGCACGAGCGTGTGCGCTCTGTAGGAAGGACTGTATAGTGACACCCTTCAGCGACTGGACTCCGTGTCCTGTTACATGCGACGCAGGTAGAGGCTATGTGGGACACTGACTCATCTGTGGCTCCAGGTCACTTGCTAGTCTCCACAGGAGCACTATGTTGTTATCTTCATGTAAAACCAGATCCTTTTTTACACACGGCCAACATTTTCAGGCACTGAGTGAAAGCCAACATCCTCTTTTTTATAAGGATTTAGCGCTTTAGTTTGCCATCTACAGAGTTGACTGGCACCACATTCTTCTTTTAAAGAGGACTAAGCGCTATTCAAAGGCTCATTTTCTGATAATTCCCTCTTTTCACTATACATGTAAACAGCATATATTTATTTGTAATTACTGTAATTTACATGTAAGTGCAAATATATTTTCTAAGGTAAAATTAGAAGCATTTTCCAGTCTCATTCTTCAAAAGCAAAACAGTCGTCATTGCTTTCTCAAGTAGATGTTTGTCACTGTACCTCTTATCTGCCTCTGTTCAGCTGGAAATGTGGTGAAGTTGAAGCAGTTTCGCAAGCGTCTCATCATCCAGCAGCCATCGAACGGAGGACGCGAGTGCCCCAAAATCCTGCAAGAGCAAAGAGACTGTGAGCTCCCTGAAACCTGCCCAGGGTTCAGGTGAAGCCTCCGCCCAGGACCCTTAAACTAGGGATTGTCATGATTGATGAGGGCTAAAGATGAAACCTGTGACTAGTAGAAGCTAGAGAACAAAGCTGGGACACTGAGCTTTGTTTATTGTTCAAATCATTAAAGATTCCGATTGAGGTTTTACGATTGGACGTAAAGACGTAGCCTGGTCTTCTGTGGTTGGTCTGGAAGAAAACATCTGGCTCTGCTGCCTCACTGAGAGGTGGCAGAGCTTCATTTTGAAATGTGCAGTAGAAAATATGATCATTTACATGATAAAGACTTAACAGATTTGGACAAAAATGTAAAAGTCCTCAGTTCAGGTCCATTATTGATTTCCAATTTGGCAAAAGTATTTGTGTTTCTTAGTTCCTGTTGAGCTTTAAAGGGAACAATTAAGACTGTAATTAGAAAGAAAAACACCATGTTCATAGTCCTTGCAGATTTTGGCACTATAACCTTCCCTTCAAACATCACCAAACTTCTAGAACGGCTTGATTCAATATCAACATGTGTTCATTTTCTGTCTTACTGCAGGTGGAAAACACACAAATGGTCAAAGTGTCACCTGGCCCCATGGTTGGTCCGACAGAACAGCTCAGGGGCACAGGAGACGTGCGGGGCGGGACTTCAGACGAGAGGTGCAGAGCCTCATCTCTCCTTGCTTCACTCTTCTAGCTGTATTCACCCAGAACCGTGGTAAAGACAGGGACACCGGCAAAAGTCCAGATGTTTCACTGCCTTCCTCTTCCAACGTCCCTTTTGGCAGTTGACTCTCCAACTACAAACCAGTAGTGGGTTTTCTGAACTATTAATCACACTGATTTTGGAGAGTTTGGTCCTGCGGCTTGTACAGATTTGACCTATATGTATTAAAATGTGTTAATTTACACTGAGCAACTTGACCGGAGTTAATATTACCTACAGGACGCTCTGGGCCTGTGACAGCTACCGGTATGTGCTACTGCTGTACTGCCCAAAAAAGTCCATTTCAGCAAGATTGAAGAATTTAGTGGATTCTGATGTAAAACGAGATGAAGATTTGCTTAATCTGCTAACCAGTAGCTAGCTTGTTGGAGTCTCAAACTTGTTACGTAAATTCTGCCTTTTCAGCCTTGCGTGTATGTTCTTTATGCTGCTATGTAGCTGAATAACGTGTAACGTGTCATGTTATCATATCTCACACCTATTCAGCCTGTTCAATATTCTATTGTTGTTAACTTGCCATCTTGGATAAAATGTCTGCTCTTGGTCTCGGGTTTTGTAAAATACACCCCCCAAAAAGTGATTTATAGTCCAGTGCCACTGATAAGTTTTTTTTTCATTCATGATGCATTTTTTGAGTGGTGCGACAGAGTGACCTATAGCCCGCCTCTTTGCCCTGTCCTTTAGCTCTGTCCTGCTTCCAGCTAAATGGGACACAGGCTGACGTGAGCGACTGTCTGAAATTCACCAAGGCCATGCCGAGCATCGCGCAGCCATGTCAGCTGCCGTGCCAGGACGACTGCCAGCTGACCAACTGGTCCAAGTTCTCCTCCTGTACGGTCGACTGTGTGGGGGTCCGCATCAGGAAGAGGACACTGATAGGTGCGAGCAGAACCACGAGCTGCTCTCTTAAAGGCATTTGCAAATGTGATGCTGTTGATGCTGCCTCTACAAACATGACCGTCAGCCTCATGTCAGTAGAACTCAAATATGTCATGTAACAGTCCTACATAATTACCTCCTCCCTCTGTGCTTCTCAGGGAGGAGTAAGAAGAAAGACAAGTGCAAGAACACCCAGATGTACCCCCTGAGCGAGACCCAGTACTGCCCCTGTAACAAGTACAATGCCTGGCCAGTGGGCAACTGGTCTGACTGCATCTTGCCTAAGAGAGACAGGTTGGACAACGTCCTGGGATTGAAAGTTCCTGGGGACATCAAGCAATGTGGGCAGGGCTATCGCTATCAGGCCATGGCATGCTATGACCAGGACAACAGGCTGGTGGAGACAGCTCGGTGCAACAGCCATGGTCAGTGCGCATGCTCCAATGGTCGATTTCATTCAATTCAGTTCAGAACCCAAAGCCCCGAAAGCCTAGAGCAAGCATAAAAAGAACCTGTCGCATGACAGGGTCAACAGCAGAGTAGAGGGATGGGACAAATGAGAGGAGAGAGAAGAGGAAAGCAGAAAAACCCATACATAAACCAGCAAGGGCTCATAATACTGTATACTACTAGACAGATGCCAGACAAAGAGTGGATTGTAGAACGAGAATAAGACAGAAGCACAGAAGTAACGACAGTCTACAGAAACGAGAAAAAACTAGATAGTTAATCATTATCACCAACAGAAAAAGAAAACCCAACATATACAATATATCTGCTGTTTATTTAGTAATCTTATATGTCATATGATGCATCTGTCGTCCTTGTTCCAGGCTACATCGAGGAGGCGTGCAGCGTCCCCTGTCCCTCAGACTGTAAACTGAGCGAATGGTCGAACTGGTCCCGTTGCAGCAAGTCCTGCGGGAGTGGGGTCAAAGTTCGCTCCAAATGGCTCAGAGAAAAGCGTTATAATGGCGGTCGGCCGTGTCCCAAACTAGACCAGAGGAACCAGGTGCTAAAATAATAATAAAAACCTTCTGGAGTTCATGTTTGCGCTGCTTATTAATCCATCTGTGTCTCTTCAATCACTCGCGGACGCTGCAGGCTCAGGTGAGACCTGCGTGTTGTCTGTTTGCGCTGTCGCTTGGACAGATTTACCCCCTAAATCGCTAAGCCAATGCTACATTTCGCCTGTTCAGCTGTACGAGGTGGTGCCGTGTCGGGGCGACTGCAATCAGTACGTGTGGGTGGCCGAACCCTGGAGCTTGTGGAAGGTCAGCCACATGGACCTGAAACAGAACTGCGGCGAAGGCGTCCAGACAAGGAAAGTCAGGTGAATCACATATTCTGCTGCTTATACATATGATTTACACCAACTGAGACAAATGATCTCATTTCTGCTTTTTAAGGCAGATTAAATCTTGATATTACATCCTGGCTAAAAATTCTAATTTGGAGATGTAAAAACATATTCAGTTGGGTTTTTTTGTCCCAGAAATGATAGCAGCTCTCTGTGAGAATCATGCAGGTTATCAAGTCCTTGAAACTGTTGCTGTATTCGAAGGTGCTTGCTCAACACTGTGGATGGGCCCTCGGAGGCCGTGGAGAACTACCTGTGTGACCCGGAGCGCATGCCTCTGGGGACCAGGGCCAGCCAGCTGCCCTGTCCCGACAACTGCGTGCTGGGAGACTGGGGCCCATGGAGCCCCTGCAGCCTGGTGAGGTTTTAGGCCAGATCAAATACTCCAACATCAGAGTAAGCTGATGCCTTTGACCTTTGACCTCTGAAACTATGAGGAACTAGTACTGCAAACCTGAATTAAGGTCTTCTTTTGATATGTGGTACGCAAACATAAAACTTGGGCGGCATTCTCACCAGTACATGAATGCAGCACGTGAACAGTGATTTCTGCTCACTTCTGACCTACCGAGGAGGAAGGTCAGAAGGTCAGGATCACAGAGATGCAAGGGCTCTAATTTTCATTTTCATATAATCATGAAAATGACAAACAGGAACGACACTGTTTCATTCCCAGCGATGGTCCATCAGCAGAATGGTTTGATTACACACCTTGAAATTAGACAAAAGACTAAATGTTAAATTTATGTTTGAAAAATAAGGAAAATAGTGTTGTAGTTGATAAACCTAGTGGTCACGGTGGCTCTTTTTTAAACGCATCAGTGTGCACTCACAACGACCACTTTGACCACTTTTGTAACGTTTACCACTGCACTTCCTTTTTCGCTGAGAGTGTCTACTATGACATTGGATATACTGTCATGAGGGTGAACCGTATCATCATCATCATCATCATCATCATCATCATCATCATCATCATCATCATCATCATCATCCAATCACTGGTCAACATCAGCAGTAAAATCATTTGCAACAAACCAAGTACTTTGATTTTCACCTTTTTTCACCTTTTATAACCAGAGTTTGCACGCCCAGTATGGAGGTGATGAGGAAAAGTTCAAGTTATTGTGCAATCATTCATGTTTTTTGCCATCAATGCATAATCATGCATTGGAATTACGCCCGAATAAATGTGTGCACTCCGGTTATGGCCTTAACGTTGGCAGCGCTTCTCACCTTGTAGTAATTCAATCAGATGAATAAATCAGCTGATCGGAGTTTCCAGCGAGGTTATGGTCAACTAAATATAAAAAAACCAAAACAATACAAAAAAAATCCAGCAAAACTAAAAACCAGCCATGGTGGCTTTTTACAGGAACTATATTTGAAGTACTCAAAAAAAGTTTAGCTTTTAATTCCACAACAAAAATCATCTATCCAGCATCAGTTATTTTAATAATTAAGGAAAGGTGAAAATACACACACAAAAAAAAGGTGAAAAAAGCAGCACCTGAGCTATCGGCTCTTCTTTTATGTTTTTAACCCAATAAACCACGTGAATGCGCCACCTAGTGTCTGGACTGATCATCTGCAAATAATAAACCCAACTGGGAAAATGCTTCAGCATCCTGAGCTATATCATTTCAAATCACAAATACAGTTATGAAAAATAATAAAATACAGACTAAGTGAAGGTTTAAATAGTTCTTCCAACAAGACAAGGGTGCCACCGTGTTGACAGATAAGACTGAGGTCAATATTAGCGTCAGACTTGTAGCTCTGACCTGTCCAACCTGTTCATACTTGGTGGAAATATTAGTTTTGACTCCTAAATGACAGATTCCTGTTTTTAGCCCTGTACCAGAGCCAACAATCGGGTACGCAGCAGGTACGTCCTCCGGCAACCCACCCAGGGGCGAAAGTGTCCAGACTTGTTGGACAAAGAACCCTGCAGCCTGAATCTCAACTGTTTCAACTACTTCTACAACATTACAGGTAAATGAAGGTGTGTTATAACACACTGGGTGGTAAGGTTTGAATTAAGAGCCCTGTCAGATGTTGATAAAGTTGTAAAATTCAAATGAAAAAGCTCTTTCTCTACAGAATGGAGCACATGCCAGCTGAGTCCCAATGCCATGTGTGGGGACGGTATCAAGACCCGGATGCTTGACTGTGTTCGCAGTGACGGCAAATCAGTGGACCTGAAACACTGCCAGAAGGTCAGACAGGACAAAAAATGGGAACTAGGATTCCAATCTGCAGCCAGGGTCGTGATCCAGATGTCGTGTTGCAGTTGAACTTGGAGGCGAGCTGGCAGTTGAACCTCTCCTGCGTGGTCGAGTGTCCGGTCAACTGTCAGCTGTCAGAGTGGTCAGACTGGTCAACCTGCTCACAGACCTGTGGACTGAAAGGTAAGACTCAAGAGATCAGGCTTCTGGAGTAATACTTGTGAAGGCTCTGTGGGCCAGGTTTAATAGCTCACCGGGCCACAGGTGGCCCCCGGGCCTTCGTTTCCCACCTCTTAAACAGAATCGGCACCAGTTGTGGATATCACAGTCATCACTACTGTATGTGTTCATTTTGTAGCTAATAATAGTAAAAACGGCCAGAAATGTCCAGAAATCAGTTCAGAAATGGTAGAAAACCTTGTTTGGTTTCTCCGAAGGTAAGATGTCACGGCAGCGGTGGGTGGTCCAGGCGTCTCAGGGTGATGGCCGGCCTTGTCCCTCCCAGATGGCGCAGTGGAAGCCGTGTCCAGTCCAGCCCTGCTACCAGTGGAAGTACAGTTCTTGGTCCCAGTGTCAGGTGGAGGTGTGTGAAGAAGAGAATGAAGCAACACCTCCTTGAGATTGAACGGTGTATCAGCAGTCTCTTCCTCTCACCCTGTGGTGTCAGAACGTGGTGTGTGGTACCGGTACTCGCTACAGGAACCTGTCCTGCGTAGTGTCAGACGGCTCCTTTCATGACGAAGGAAGTCTGGTGGATGACGAGCTCTGCCAGAGTCTGGAGCTAACGGTGAACGGATTCACGCCGGTCAGGCTGAAAGAGGCTTGCACCCTCCCCTGTCCAGGTAACAACCTGCCGACAGTCACGCCCGGAACAAGCTGCTGCATGAGACAGACGAGTTGTCACCTTCTTTAGATCTGAAAACACTTCTGACGCCATCGGGTTGGAATCTGCATCACTGACCTAATTTACTTGAACAAACTGACTGATGGAGGTTTCATATTTGCTGTTTTGCTTTTGCTGATGTTGATGTTTCCACCTGGAGAACTGATCACGTTATAAACCAGTAACCTAACACCAGTCTTTTACCAATTATCCTGGCAGAAATAGTTTAGCTTTTTATATTTTTGTGCTACAACATGTTGGGCTTTCGCGCTTTAATGTAATTCTGCCCTTTAACATTTACAGGCTGCATCTTTTAACGCTGGTTTCAGAAGAATGTTCTCAAACCTGCCGTCAATCGGAACCATTTCCACACTGCTTCACATGACACATAAGAAAACTAACCAGTCTTTGTGTTCTGGGTCCATTGTGTGCTCTCATGTTTGTTCTTCGCCATTTTTAAAAACACAAGCTCAAGATCACAACCAAAACTGTGTGGTGGTCGTTAAAAAAAACAGATTTTCAGTCTAAAATACGGAAAAGCCACATAGTCACACCTGTACATGCATGAATGTGTGTGCTCATGAGTTTGTAAGCATAAAGATGTGCTGCTGCTTGTGTTTACTGGTATTTTCCCTCCCCGAAGGCGATTGTTACCTGATGGAATGGTCAGACTGGAGCTCGTGTGCGGGCGTCTGCGTCCGGGGTGCAGCTTTGGACTACGTCTCCGTCCAGGTCCGATCCCGAGCCGTGCTGGCCCAGGAGCCCGAAAACCTGCAGCTCTGTCCCGACCAACAGTGGGAGTCAAGGCCCTGCACAGGTCAGGTTCCCCCAGTACCGAACCAGGGTTCCCCTCATGATATCACAGTTGTGTTGAGAACGTCAGTTAGGTAACCAAGGTAACCAAATAAAGTGGGCTGTTTTGAATGGGTTTTTTTTATTTAAGTTGGAGGACAAATCTGTTTTTAAATCCACTTTTTCAGGGGGCAAATGTTACGATTACAAATGGCTGAGAGGCTTAAACTCCAGCAGCCCGGCGGTGTGGTGCCAGCGCTCCGACGGAGTCAACGTCACAGGTAAGGATCTGTCCCAGATACTGGTTCATCATCCTCCAACCCTGAGACGGCTACCTGAATATTACTGACTATTTGACACACGTCAGTGGGAGCCATTGGTGGGTTTTTGGTGTGTTCTGCTGCAAGATACACTCAAAGTGTTTGAGATAAAGTGGAATCTTAATTGAGTTGACTTCCTGTCGGTGAGGAGCTACAGGTAAATGTTAGAGGGTCAAATGAGAAGAATAATAAGCAGCTGGTTTTTAGCAGGGTGGTTCCTCCTTTTAAACCTGGTCCCGCTCAAGGTTTCTTCCTGTTAAAAGGGAGATTTTTCCTGCCACTGTGCTTACCTGGGGTTCTGGCTCAGGGTTTCTGCCTCTGAGAGGCACCTGGAGACAATTTTATTGTAAATAAAACTGATTTTTTTTTTGGGCGAAGTTAAAGTGAAAATGCTAAAACTGAGAAGCTGACAATTAGCAGCAGGGTTAAGTCTTTCTCAAGCGCCAGTTTTAATAAATCTTTACAGAATGTCATAAATGTACGTTTTTGTTGCTATTTTGGTGAAGACTCAGAGAAGGTTTCCTGTCATCGACCGTGGTGAAGCTTACTGTGCTAATAAAACCTGGGTGTGGTTCTTTTGTCTTCCGCCTGGAGGAGGCTGCCCTGGAACGTCCCCCCCGGCGGGCGGCCGCTCGTGCGACCCTCCGTGCCTCACCCCCAAGTCTCGCTGTGGTGAGGTGAGCCAACAACCGCAAGCCTAGACGCTCCATCAGGTTGTTGCCAAATGGCTGTGAATCACCGACCTGTGCTGCCCCCTGCAGGATGGCGTTTGCACATGCGAGCAGGGATTCACTGAGGTGTTCCTGCACACCGGTCAGCTGACCCAGTGTGCCCCCACCCCCATCCTGGAGATCCCCACATGGGAAGACAAGAAAGGCGATGTAAAGACCATCCGCGCTATCGACACGCCCTCCCCCACCTCCGTCCTGCCTGGGCTGCCTGGAAGGACCTGGTACCTGCAGCCATACGGGCCCGGTCAGAACACGCCACACACAAAAACCAGATCCCGGTTGATACCCTCCACACACACACACACACACACACACACACACACGTGCGCACACACACGACCTGGGCCTGGCTGCGACCTTAGCTCGTGATTCTGACCACCTGTTGGTCCACAGATGGGAAGCTGAAGATTTGGGTGTACGGAGTTGCCGTCGGGGCCTTCGTGCTTTTCATCTTCATCGTGTCCGTGATATACCTGGCCTGGTGAGTGGAAAAGATGTCAGTCGATCATCACCGTCATCATCATCACCGTCATCGTCGTCGTCAACGTCAACATCATCCGTAGAACTGCTCATTTGACCCCTCCCCCTTTGTGGGTCCCCCCCCTCACGTTGTGTCTTCTTCTCCTCCTTCTCTGCTCCCCCGTTTCCGCCTCCTCTCTCTGGCGCAGCCGCTACGGCGCCACAGCCCAGCACACGTTTCAGGCGCAGCAGGCTAACAGCAACGGCGCTGCGGTGCAGGCGCACCCCAACGCTGCTCAGATGGTTTACACCTGTCCTGATTGCCAAGAGCTGGCTCAGACCAGCTAAGGCAGATGTCCTTCTGTCTCTGACGTCCACGTCCGTCCGTCACCTCGTTCTGTCTCACATGTCCTGCCTGCCCGCAGGTGAGGACGCTTCGCCCAGGAGTACCCGTTAATGGACGTTTTAGGTTCCATAGATGCCATCCGGTGCCTCTTAGATGAAGCTGTAATCAAACAATCAAACTGTAAAACCAGTTTAAAACCAGTTTGATTGTCCTCTCCTCCCAGTTAGAGGTTGCTGATCAGTGTCAACAGCTCCTCCTTTCCTCCTGTCGTCTCATGGTCGTCTCCCTCCGCTATCGCTAGCTCCACATGCTGCCCTGCCGTACCCAACCCCCCACCCTTCCTTGTTCTGATTCTCCATTCTATGACTTTTCATGTGGTAGCCCAGAGGTGGGTCATTATTTACCCTGAGGGGCCACGTTGGGTCTTAGATCGTGGCGGGACGGGCTGGTCAGGTGGTCAAGGAAACAAAGTAAAGGGTTCACAAAAATATTGTGCTTGATGGACTATTGACAGAGAAGATATTGAGCAGAGCCTGCAAACTGGTCCAACTAGAGATGGATGATGAAGCTTCAACTGATGTTTGGCTCCTTCTTGAGAGGACATGTTAGCATGCTAGCTGAAGGGGAATCTGAACCTGTTTCTAACCCATTAAGCTGACAATCATCTTCATTTGGCTTTTAGAGAAATGATGGTGACGGCTCTGTGGGCCAGATTAAATTGTCCATCGGGCCACATGTGGCCCCTGGGCCTCAGGTTGCCCACCTCTGCTCTAGCCTAGAATACAATGGAATAGAATAGCGTTTTTATTTATCCCACAGCCTATATGAGTATGTTTGTTCCTTTTCTCTGTTTTCCCCAGTCCTCTCCTGTCTGGTCCTGCTCTCCTTTTCTCTCTTCTTTGTCACCGTTGCCTTAAACAGCTTGCTCAAGGGTCATAGTCTTGGGTTCAACACCTGATTACAACCAAAGACTGTGATAATGAGATTCTTTGGCCAATTTCAATTCAATTGGACTTTATTAATGGGAAAAACTCCTTTCTAACAGGAAGAAATGGCGAGCAGGACCCAAACGACAGTGACTGTTGCTTTTGTCTTGACTCGGTCAGCTCTTTACTTTAACAAGCTGACAGAACATTTGAAGCTCCTGCCTTTAAAGCTGAGGAAGCGGTGGTCACCTCCCGACCTCAGACCGCTGTGTTTTACCCGAAGTCTAACATCCATCTTCTCTCTTCACAGCAAACAGCCAAAGTCGCCTCAGCGACAGAGCCAGCCGAGCAACCAGCTGAAACCTCTGTCGCTGGCCTACGACGGGGACACGGACATGTAGCTGATGGGGAAAGACTCCGTTTGAACATCATCTGTTGGGGAGTTCCGGCTTCTTCGCAGCCGTTAAACTGGCACAGATGAAAACTGAGGATGATTGTTGTGTTTCTGTTGGTGCCGAGCCACAGCGCCACTCACCAGAAAGCTGCTGGGCGTCGAACCCTCAACCTTCCTGCTGCGGGGCAACGGTTGTAGCCACTGAAGACGAGGTTCAGCTGATGCTGAAGACAGCTGGGATCTCCGCTTCCACCGTCTCCGGACCTGCTGCCCGTCAGAGCGCCTTTACGTTGCCAAACTTGAGGGGAAATGTCCACCAGGAGGATTGTCCTCCTCCTCTCTGTCCCCCCGCCGGGTTTGAAGCCAATCTTTTTTGTGCAAAGTTGACTTGTTTGTTTTTGCGTGCATTATTAGACGCTCGCTCGGCAGCATCCGACGTCTTCACGCGGATGGAGAACGACCAGAAGCAGGGTTGGGGTCAGGGTTGGACCCAGGGTTGGGATCAGGGTTGGGGTCAGGGTTGGGCTCAGGGTTGGGCTCAGGGTTGGGACCAGGGTTGGGATCAGGGTTGGGCTCAGGGTTAGGGTCAGGGTTGGGCACAGGGTTGGGCTCAGGGTTAGGACCAGGGTTGGGCTCAGGGTTGGGCTCAGGGTTGGGCTCAGGGTTGGGCTCAGGGTTAGGGTCAGGGTTGGGGTCAGGGTTGGGGTCAGGGTTGGGCTCAGGGTTGGGCTCAGGGTTAGGGTCAGGGTTGGGGTCAGGGTTGGGGTCAGGGTTGGGCTCAGGGTTGGGCTCAGGGTTAGGGTCAGGGTTGGGGTCAGGCTTGGGACCAGGGTTGGGTTCAGGGTCCCAACAGCTGCAGTCAAAGTCTTTATTGTCCAGAAACGACCGGAGAAACAAACTAAAGATCACTAGGGAACAGTTTTGCAAAAAAAAAAACCAAACAAACAAACTAAAAACACTAGATGAACTACGGAAAAATAATCAAAAACCAGAGGGAACATTAAAAAATCCATCAAGGGAACTAATGCAGAGAAAAGAGCTGGAAACATTGGAGAGGAGCCAGGCCTGAAACAGGACACTGATTACATCCGGTTCAGGTGTGCACCAATTAGACACAGGAAGTGAGAGTAGCGACGCAGGAAACAGAACTAAAAAATAAAAGCAGATTGAAATAAAAGTGCAATAAAATATACAGTAAGTGTATGTACTTTATATAGGTATATATGTAATAAATATAAGTCTAATTGTGTTGTATCAACCCAAAAATAGATAGATAGATAGATAGATAGATAGATAGATAGATAGATAGATGGATGGATGGATGGATGGATGGATGGATGGATGGATGGATAGATGGATAGATAGAAGTACCCATTGTTAGCTCCTCTGAGCTAAATTAATCCATAAAATAAGAACGAACAACCAATGGTGAAATACAATTCATTCATACAATAAGCTAAAACATCCCAGCCCTGAACAAAGCGAAAAAGAACAAAAAAAGGAAGAAAACAATCAGAAAAAAATCTTTAATTTGTCACAGTTAATTAAAAAAACAGAAATTTTCCAGTGAAGGTTAGGAAACTGAGCAGTGGTGTAAAGTTCGAGTGAAGTCATTTTCATCTTGTAGAAAAAATAAACAAACACATAATTGAAATTTATGTCAACTCCATCAGTAATTAACCCGCAGGTATCTTGGCTCGCTACATATTAAGCTCTCTTACCCTCAGGTCTTGTGACCACGTATCCAAATCGGGTTTTTCCATCCTAAATGTCAACAAGCCGTTGGCGCGGGGGCCCCAGGAGCCCGCAATCATCGGCCATCGATCCCCTGCAGCGCGCATCGGCCTGCAGAGGCCAGGAGCGGCCGCTAGGGGTCAGTATCCGGGCATGTTTGGAGAAAAGTTGCATCTCGGAACGACGCTGTCCCCTCGCAGACATTTATCTGCCTCTCTCCCTCTTATTTCTCTTTTTCTTCCTCCCTCTCCCTTTTTTTCTTTCCTCTCCACCTCATTCCTCCCTCTTCTTTCTCCTTTCTCTCAGCCTTGGAGCGAAGTCTCTGCACTCCAGCCAGGAATCTCTCCGCTGAACAGGTTGGCATCTGGGGCTCCTGGATGAGTCTGGGAGGGTTCCTCTCTGCCCTTCTGCCTCAGGAGCACTTTCCAAGTTCAGGGAGGAGGACGAGGACGAGGAAGAGTCTGCGAGCGGGAAAGAGAGCCTGGCGGAGATGAGGATGATGAAGACGTCGCGTGTGTGGGCTCCTCTGCTGCTGCTGCCGCTCACTTCTCTGGTGAGTTGAATGTTCCTTTGACCTTCTTGTCTCTTCATGTCAGTTGTGTGTCTCCGACGGATCCCCCGCCAAACGCCGGTGTGAAAGCAGCGTTTTAGACTGTGATTTCGGTGTCTAACTCTTTTCCCACAATTCAACGGGATGGTGGCTCCCTCCTTCACACCAAGGAACAAACACCGGCTTCTCCAATCCGGATTTTCACCCAGTGAAATTCCTCCCCGGGGGGTTTCATCTCCTGGTGAAGCTGCAGCTCAGCAGGGACGTAGCCCAGCAGCAGACGCAGCAGCAGCAGACGCAGCAGCAGCAGCAGACGCAGGCCGTCATGGCGACCGCGTGCCATTGCTCACAACGGTGACCCTTCTAATGAATCTGCCAACGGGAAGCCGGGAGGCGGGCTGGAGCCACTCACCTCGCCCTGAAACAAACATGGGGCAAACTTAATCCCTGCAAACTTGGCTGGCCCTAAAAGGCTGCGGCGGCGTTATCGGTGTTTAATTTGCATAGTGATGGAAGGAAGTCAATTACCATTAATTATTCTCTACAACTTAATACCCATTATTGAATTGAATTTGTCGCGAAAACCATAAACTCAATTTCACAGCTGACTAAGCACACTAATCATTCCGCCCCCGACTATTTTATTTATTTTTTTGCTTATTTCCTTATTTATTTATCTACGGCAGCTACGGCTGACACGCTTGAGGCTAATAGGTCGTTTCTCTCCCGAGCCTCTAATGGAGGACGAGGGTTGGCTTCCGAAGCCATAACCTAAATCCAGAACAACAAATAAAGGCGCAAGGCTGTGTGTCACCATCAGGACACCAGGAAAACCGGGAATCTGGGACTTCTGAGCAGCCACGTCTCTGATCTCACCGCATCATTTGAAGGTGTGTGTGTGTGTGTGTGTGTGTGTTTTCAGAGCAGGCTGCCAAATTGCTGTGCTATGCTTTAATAGGATGATGATAATTGTTTGGTCCTGGCTGCTTCCTAAGCTCTGGCCTGCAGCTCCGGCAGCAGATTGACAGACCTGTGGGAACCTCGCTAACTTCTCCTGCTCGCCTTTGAATCAAGTGGTGTGTGAAATAATATGATTATGCATTTTCCTTTTGGGTACGTTGAAAAACCGGTGCCTTTGTCCCCCCCCCACCCCCACCCTCCCACCCAACCCCCAAACAACCCGCAGCCCGTCCACACGTGTGTGTTAATCCCACTCAGAAGTCATGCTAATCTGGCGTCCGGCCCTCTCAGAAGTCTGAAGCAGTAGCGGCGCCGTCTCCATCCGCCGCCGCCTGTGATGTCCTGACACACTCTGTGATTTGTCATCACATGTGACCCCCCCAGGTAGCACTTTGATATGTCTGTGAGAATGGCGGCCCTAATTCTCAGTGGGCATCCACAGCCCCCAGCTTATCCATCAGCAGCAGCAGCAGCTCGCTCAGGAATCGGAGGAGGGCGGAGGGACGGGCGGTGGCTCGGGTGGAGGACGGTCGCTCAGGTGATGCAGAGGTCCTGGGTTTGGGCTTTCGATGGGCTCCACACAGATCGGCTCCAGGCTACTGAATTAGATGCGCTGGCTTTAATCTGGTTATTTTTCACTTCCTTCCTGTTGAAACGATCGTTTCCATGAGGACATAAACACGTCCTCCTGCTGAGAAACTCCTTTTGTCATCATAGCAACGGCTAAACAGACACCTGGCTCTCAGGCATTGACTACAGACCCATCATTTTTACCTTTTAGAGGTTTCTTTTGATGCATTTTATTCCAAAATCTGTCCAGAACAGAATCTGTGACCTTCAAGATGCTGAACTGGGACTTCTGCTGTGTTTGTTCTGTCCAAGTCTCTGCGAGGTTGTCAGATTCCTTCCCTTTTTCACTCACATGCACACGTTTACCAGGTGAATATGGAGACATTTCCAGATATCATTTCTTGAAAAGTGAAGGTGCGCAGCAGCTCTAGACGACCTGCTGATGGTCGCAGGTTTGAGCCTGAAACGATCCTTCACATTTAAAACCTCTTTTCACTGGTAACTTCAGGCTTCTGGGTTCGTGCGCCTTACAGCTGTTGTTCATGTGAACGCTGCAGTTTCCAGCCAGTCAGCTCACACACACACACACACACACACACACGCGCAGGCGCGCGCTCAGGATGCAGATAAACACAAATTGACGCTCCCTCTTCCATTCTTTCCTTGTGTGATTTTGTGGGCAGCCAATTTCTCAGACGTTTGGCTGCCTTTATTGGGGTGGGGGAGGGACTCCTGGGGGAAACCGGAGGTTCTCATTGTCCCGTCCGCAGGAGCCGACGCCAGGCGTCTTATCGCCGCCTTGCCGAGAGCAGATAGCATTTAGCTTTGTGTAACGCCCGCGCAGCATCTGCGTCGGGTAACCTGAGAGGGGTCAGGAGGGCTTTTCCTGCACCTTCCTGAGGTTCCCTCCCAGCATGGATTCAGGTTTGTAGCATCCAGGAGATTCCAGGACCCAGGCTCCAGTCCTGGGGAGACGTTTGCAGGTGATGCTCAGCGGTCTGGAGCTCACTGCAAATGTCTAAATCTGACGCCTTGTTTTTTTGTACGGACTCTGAATTATTGGATATAAATTTGATAATTTAATTATTGTTATATAAATTTAATACAATCTGAATAATTATTTTTGCCGATAATTTAAACATAATAATGCAAAAACTAAATTTATAGTTTTTTGGAGAAACAATCAAACGTCTCCATTAAACAGGCTGTTTAACTGGCTGAGGGGAAACAGCAGCTACAAGAGAAAAGGCACATTTTGGTTTTTTTATATTTGTTAGCTGAATTTCTTTAATTAGTAGCCACTTCTTTCTGTTTGTTTTTTTCTTTTTTTCTGTTTTTAGCATAAATGTCTCTTTGAAGTTCCGTTCTTTTTAGTTCTGAATTGATTCGCTCCAAATGAGATTCATTCAATGGCTGAAAAACTTGGATGTAATTCTGGGATGTTTGAAAATGACTTTTGTTGGCGACATTTTTTTTTCCCTCCGAAATGAACAAACATAATTTACCACAGTAAATGAAACGAGGACGAGGAAGAGCAGCGTCATCACACACACCTTTGTTTGATCATGGCTGCACATTATCAACAGTATCTAATTACATCAACCAAGAGTGCAGAATACTGATCCGTGTGTGTGTGTGTGTGTGTGTGTGTGTGTGTGTGTGTGTGTGTGTGTGTCGGGGGGGAGGGGGGGATTTCACGATGATTGCTGATCTTGGGGGGGGGGGGGGGGGGGAAAAAAACATTTTGCCCTGCAGATTTCCCATTTTTCTCTTTCATTTTAATTCCCATTTAAACATTTTACTAAACAAACCCTTATTTTCAAAAAATCCAATTTTTTTGCGGAAAAAATTTCATTTTTCCCACAAAAAATCATACAGGAGCTCCTCCTTCATCTAAAATAAAAATCCCCCCCCAACATTCAATTAAAAAAAACCTTAAAACAAGAAAAAATAAAAAAAAATTTTAAAAATTTTATTTTTTTTTTTAAAAAAACCCCCTTCCCCCTGTCCTCCCCTTTTCCCCCCTTTTTTTTTTTTTTTT
>CAAE01014699.1:230095-284474 GCA_000180735.1 Tetraodon nigroviridis
CTGCCTCTGATCTACCTAATCTCCCCGAGCTGGATTACAGGTTGGGCTCTAATCCACCAAGTGCGGCTCTCTGTGAGTGCCCAAATCCAAGGACTGTCATGTGCTTTAGATGAAAGCTAATTGCATGTCACACTTTAGGAAGCATACATAATGCTGGTGACAAGAGAGCCGAGTTGCACAACAACTTGGTTCTGATCAGGACTTCAGGCTGAGCGTTTGACGAAAACCTGCTGGAAGGAGAGAAAAAAAGCTCTTTCAGAGTCCTGGCTGTCATCTTGCTTCATTCACAGAGCAGGAAATCTCACACACACGCACGCGCACACACACATATTTACACTCTCATATCTTTCGTCCTAATGCCAAGCTGGAAAAGGTCCTGTTGGATCAGCGTTGTTGCAGAAATATTCCCACCAGGATCCCGACAGCGACTGATCCGGTCTGTCTGCTCGCTGCTCCCTAATTTAACACCGCCCAGAAAAATGGATTTCACTCCATTAGAGGCTTCTTTTGTTGGAGGCTTTGTTAGTTTTGCAGCCTGAAAGAAAATCATAGATTCAATGTAGGAAGGTGATGGGTTCAATTCCCAGGGCTGCCAAGTCCATCAGAGGTTAGGCTGCTCCACGTGGGAAAAAGTTGCAGTTTTTCTTGTTCTAAAATAAATATAAAAAACAAAATAATTTGATTAAAGAGAGAAAATGTTTCATTTTACCCAGAGGTGGGCAACCTGAGGCCCGGGGGCCACATGTGGCCCGATGAACTATTTAATCTGGCCCGCAGAGCCTCAGAAAGCCCAATAAAAGGGTTGTCAGCTTGACAGGTCAGAAAAAGGTCCAGACCCTCCTTCAGCTAGCATGCTAACATGTCCTCTCAAGAAGGTGGGGCCAAACACCATTTGGAGCTTCATCATCCATCTCTGGTTGGACCAGTTCACAGACATTTTCTCAGTCAATTGTCCATCCAGCAGGATTGTTAGCTAACCTCTGATCCTCATTTGGGGGGGTTAGCTTCCTGCACCACCTGACTGGCCCCTTCACCAAGATCTAGAACCCAACGTGGTGCTTCAGGCTAAATCATTGCGTCTGGGTCTTTTGGTGATTTTAAACTGTTATATATTTTTAAATATTCCTAATTGGAAAAGGTTCCGGGCGCCGTCCTCCAGCCTGGATTGTACCCTGATGTTTGTGGTGTCTAAAACCTCCTACGTTTGATAAAAAGTGAAGCCAACCAGACAGTTGGAAGCCTGACCTCTGACCCTGCCCGAGGTTAAACTGCTCTTCAGAACAACGAGTCTGTAGGCGAAAGAGAAAAACGCGGCTTGGCTCATCGATCAGCCGGACTCCTCCAGACCTCTGCCCCAACTGCACAGCTCAATCCGAAGACGCAAACACGCAGCTCAGGTCCTCTGGCTTTTCTTTTTTTTTCCAGGTGTATCGATCGTGGGGTGAAAGAACGACATGTAAATGCTGGCTGCAGATGAATGTGCTGTCACACACGCGCTGGCCTGAGCTCCAGCGTCGAGGGCAGCGGGAATCTTTGCTATCTCATCTGTGCGATTGTTAAAGCAGGGTCACCGAATGAACCATCAATCATCCATTCAGGCACCACTCAGCACATAATAGTGTTCTTGCATCGTGTCTGCACCCGAGAAGAGCTTCATTCATCTCCATGTACGGAGGGAGCATCTATTTTAATCACGTCCATATTCACTCCAACTCTCACAAGTGCCGTCCAATTTTCTCCTCACTGGTGGATAAAAAAATCGTTTTCAAGGTTTTTATGTATTTATTTTATATATATATATATATATATATATATATATTTAAAGGAAGTTGGTATATTTGGTCATCAGGGCCACTGAGATAAAGCCCTATTTCTCGTTGTCCTCAATCTAAAACGAGTAACTGCTATGTGCTTTGTTCCAGTTGACCAGTGCAGGTTCAGGAAATTCAAACCTGAGAGAGTCTTTAAAGCCCAAAATGAAGAGCTACTGGCCTGAGAGCAGCAGGGCTTTCTCCATCAGCCGCCTGCTGGCCCAGACCCTCTACCACAAAGAGAACTTCACCTCTCTGGACCTGAACTATGATGAGGTAGACTCGTACTCCAACTGGGAGCAGTGGAGCAGGCTTTACAATGTTTCCAGTCCTCAGAATCCCAGATCCAGGACAAAAAGGAGGCCCATCGTCAAGACCGGCAAGTTCAAGAAGATGTTCGGTTGGGGGGACTTCCACTCCAACATCAAGACGGTCAAACTCAACCTCCTCATCACTGGGAAGATCGTGGATCACGGCAACGGCACGTTCAGCGTCTACTTCCGCCACAACTCAACGGGTCAGGGCAACGTGTCGGTGGGTCTGGTCCCTCCAACCAAGGCGGTTGAGTTCCAGGTCCACCAGCCGTACCAGCACCGCCAGCAGCAGCAGCAGCAGCAGCAGCAGCAGCAGCAGGAGAAGGCGGCTCTGGAGAACAAAGAGACCAAACTGTTCAACTGCAGGGTGGAGTACGAGAAGGTGGAGAAGGGCACCAGGAACTCACTGTGTGCTCACGACCCCTCCCAGAGCTGCCCCCAGGAGCAGACCCAGAGCCACATCTCCTGGCTCTGCTCCAAGCCCTTCAAGGTCATCTGCATCTTCATCACCTTCTACAGCACCGACTACAAGCTGGTGCAGAAGGTGTGTCCAGACTACAACTACCACAGCGACACCCCCTACCTCCCCACTGGGTGAGGACACGGCCGGGCGGAGGGGGGGCAAAGACACAGAAACGGGTTGGGGGTCAGGACTGGCATCTGATCGGTTTGTTGCAACATTGGAGCTGGTCCAGTGGGCGTGGCTGACCCCAGGTCAGCCCGGGGCCCGTTCCTGGCGTGTAATACTTCTACTCTATATGCATAGCTGCTCTGACAAAAGGAGACTCTCCAGCCAACCGTTGTTTGCGATGGTATCCTTGTAAATATTGCGGGTTCCAGAAGAGGCTTTTGTCCGTGTTTATTCCTCCTGCTAATCCTGCTGTTTCTGTTGCTGGTGGTTTCTGTCTGTTCACGTCGTCGTCCGGTGATCATTTCTGTCGGTATAGCTCAAATCTGTCCGCTAGAGTTAGAAGGCATGGCGTCTTTTTCAACGGTGGTGTTTTCGCAGTCGTTAGAACAAGTAGAACCCCCCCCGAAGCTGCTCTTCTTCTCCCCCGTATCCGAGCATGAGCCCGTGTGGTGAACCCCTGACTAATGTCCACCTGTGTGTTTACGAGCTGACGGAGCAAAAACGTGTCTTTAAATGCTGTGGTGTGATTGTGAAATCCAACCCATTTCCTTGTACGTTAACATGCTAATATTTCAGTCCAATAAAATACAATAGTGTTGATTTCTAGTCACCAATCACAGAGAATAAAGCTTTTTACTGAAACATCGTGGGAAAGAAAGCCTGTAAACTTGCTGCTGATGCGATGCAGCGTCATGTGTTCAATAAAACCATCAACCCTCATTAAAAACGGGAATTTTCAAAGTGAAGGAAGTGATATAATGAAACACGGAGTAAAATGCGAATTGCAGCTCTGGGGGAGGCAGGAGATACGTAAAACAGCAGGTGCTAATCACACGTAGCAACCATCAAAGCAACTCTTATCAGGGAAAAAACCAAAAAAAAAACCCACAGTGACTAACGTTGCTGCCAGTTAATGATATTCAGTTTTCCAATTGGCTATTAAATCTTCATTACATAAATTGGGAACCAGTGGCACCATGTGAAGAGCGTAATGGAAACGGAGAGCGAAGTCAACACCTCCAAGGAATTAAATAAAACGCGTGTTGAAAAAGGCTAATTTTACTCCCAGGAGCACAATGAGGACCGTCCGCCTGATTCAGGGCTGCTTTTGTGTTGTGTTGAAAGTGCTGAAAGTAGCCTGAACCTCGTCCAGCGCGGCCAAGGTGGGGCAACGGTTAGCACCTAGCAGAGCAACGGACGGGGGCTTTGCCTGTGGCAGAAGTCAAGCAATTTAGAACCCGGGGGTACGAGGCTGACGGCACTTACGGAAAGTACCTGAGTCAAATTAAAAGGCTAATCTCTCGCCTTCTTTCATCTCGCTGCAGCGACTTTTTGAACTTCTAAGCAAAACGAATTCAGTTTTATCTCTTTAGCACCTTTTAGGATAACAATTGTCTCTAGGTGCTTCACAGAGGCAGAAACCCAGAGCCGGAACCCCCAGGTAAGTACAGAGGAAAGGAAACACTCCCTTTTAACAGGAAGAAACCTTGAGCAGAACCAGGCTTACAACAAAGAAGCTGAAAGCTGGGGTAAAGGAGAAGAGAAGAAGAGAGAAAGCACAGAGAGAATAAGAGAGAGAGAGGAAAAAATGTGCTCAATTAGTTCAGCCTTCAAGAGGCAAACGCTTCCTCCCTGTGGGGGTAAGTACCAGTCATCTCCATGATGCTACTGAGGCAAATATTGGCTAATCCAGCCCTGAATGTTCAGGACAGCTCCGCAAGTCTGCGTGAAACAACACGTGGAGCGCGGCGGCGCCGGACGTGCCAGTTATCGCCGAGCCCAGCTCCGTCATCCTGGGCCGGAGCCATGGACGCCTGCTGCCTGTCCTCCAGCTCGCCCACAATCCCTGATTAATGCGCTCTGGGCTGGAGCTGTCAGAAATGGCAGAGAGAATCATGGGATTTCTCCTTTGGAGTCCCGGTGCCAGCCAGCAGCTGCAGGAGTAAACAGATGACTAACCACTGGCCTTTTGGCCGTCTGCGGAGATCTGCATGGAGGGAGGGCTCCAACCTCCGCCTGACATTTCGGTGGATTACAAACTTCCTGGTTCTGCTCTCTGGTGTCAGAGGTGCTTGGCATCGTCTTTTTTTTTCAGTTCTTCTGTTTAACCCCGCCACCGTCAGCATCCCCACCACGCCGTGAAAAAAAGAAATTAAAAAATCCCCAAAAAGAGCTGTTATTGTGTTCCGCTCTGATTTAAGTGCAAAACGTCGGCAATTAGACACTAATGATATTTTGTTAGTCAGACTCGGGGACATTTATCTTACCCTGACAAGCAGAAACCATAATTGTCATTTTAAAACATTTTTCTAGGGCTGAATTTAGTTTCATTTTTTTCATTGTTTTTTTTTTTAAAGGATCAGACAAAGGCTAGCGTTTCTGAACACAACTAAATTATTCTCCTCAAAACGCTATTACTGCGCTGGAATTGAAAAGCTGCTCCATGTGAACATCTCATATCAGGTAAAAAGCTGAAGGGAATTAATTAACCTTTGTCATTTTAATTGCTTTAGTGACAGCTGTCCTTTGGTGCCGTTGCTATCCTGACGCACATATGGGGGGATTGTCTATTACTCTTCCTGAGAATAGATTAAAACAGCACAGCGGAAGGAGTAATTTCCCTGGACTCGATGCCCCCAGACCAGACCTACCCAACAGGTACCAGAGCTTCACCCACAAATATGCAGGGAAAACGAGCCAAACCATCACGCTCCTTCCAATTAAATGAATCGTGGCAACAATAAATTAGATTTACGCTCCATTTAATCGGCTTTGTCTCGATGGGTGAGGGGTGGTGGAAAGGTGACGTCCCGACGCAGCACTTCCTGGCTCCTAGACGAGGCCCACCCTTCCTCCAGCGGACGACGGACAGAATGATAAGGTTTTTGTTTCGCATCTTCTTAAGCGATCTGATTACCTCAAGGGTACCTTCCTTCATCTTTTCTTTTCTATTTTTTTTCTTTATGAGTGTCCATTTCTGGTTGCCTCCCACTTTTACAGTCCAAAAACTCTCAGCATGTGAGCCACAACAAGCAACAGCAGCAAGGAAAACCTACCCAATAACAGGAAGAAACCTCGAGCAGGACCAGGCTCCAATGGGGGGTCCTACTGCTGATGGACGGCTGGGTAAAGAGGGAGGGAGGACTGGGGAAGGACAGAGAGGGGAGAGGTCGGACACGTCACATGGCAAATGCATTATTTACACAGAGCAAGTAAAGGTGAAGCAGAGTGGGTCAGTGGGTCAGAGGTCAGCAGGCAGGGCTTGGTGACACCTGTCGGATACAGAGAAAGAATAGGCAAAAACCCAGTAACCTGTCATGTGATCAAGTTTCTGCACCCTGCAGCCTCAGCCGATGGCAGCATAGCCAATACGGTAGCATAAAAATTAGACAACCTGTTCCAAGTAGCATAATTAGCCTGCCTAGTCGACAGTAGACAGCTTGTACCTGCTAAATCCTGCTTCTTCTTCACCATCGTAAGCTTTATTTCACAGAACAAACGCGTGTTCCAACGGTGCAAAAGGACCGAAGAGTTTCTGCAGCAGCAATCCAACAACAACATCTGGACCAGCGATGTTTTTTAATTCTCATATAATTAAATCACATATTAATTTGATTTCTTAAAGGAATAAAAAAAGAGAAACAGAAATCGCCACCATATGTGACGATCACAACTGCATAATTTATGAAAAACAACATTTTTCAGGTACCGTTCAGTCAAAGACGACTTTATTAAGTCAGGTACGCAAATACCGACGACAATGACGATGTGACGATGATGCATTTCAAAACAAGACAAGCGGTAAGAGGATTATAGCGCTCATGAACACGGCCCGTCTTCATCCCCAGATTTCTAACCCGTTTGTGACTTTATCTCATCCTCTTTGAAAGCATCCGGCTGGCTGCCGAGTCTGTGGCCAGATCAGCCCTTTGGTTGGGAGAAGACCAACTGTTGCAAATGTGGCAAAGCTACGTTTAGGAAATTTGCATCTTCTACAGTAGTCGTGTAAAACGTTTGAATCCAGCGTTTAAATCCTGTCTCACTCACTTTGGATTTGCTTGAGAACCTTATCGCAAGTAGGACCTGCTCCCAGGACGGCTAATGTCGTCGTTAGCAAGCCTACCACCACCACAGTCTCCCTGTGTGACTGCTCCAGGGCTAAAGCTCAAGGCTCATGTCCTATTTTCACTATTTAAATATTGATTTTCTTTTTCATTATTGTTTATTGGTTTTATTTTACACATACTTCCCAGAAGGAGGGAAACCACCTCACAGCTCCTCCAGAACGCGTGCTGGGTAAATGTAAAGCTGCTGCTTCAATTCCTCCTCCAATCTGAGGCTGGTGAGACCAGAAGGTCAGGTCCTCTGTGACCTCTGGAGTTGGGGTGTTACGTTTTGTTACGTTCAGGGCCGAAGCGCAGAGACCAGACAGCAGTTCAAGCTCAAAAACCAGCCCTTTTTTGGGCCGTACAAAAGGGCAAAGAGAAACGCTCCGATGGAGGTAAAAATGAGAACACAAAGAAGGATTGAAAGTCCAGATCTTTGCAGGCGGGCTCCACTGAGGAGAAGCTGAGAACCAGAACTCACAGACTCCTCTCAGGGAGAACGTAGCATCCTTGAAAATGGAAAAAAAAACAACACTCGTGTTTTAAAGTACACGGAAAAACCTCCAGGCTTAGTCCTGGTAGCGCTCTGCAGCTGAGAAGGATCCAGCGCTGGTGCTCAGGCGCAGCTGCCTCAGACACCATTGATGGTGATGCTGCAGGTGTTACGTGATCGGATCGACCCGCCCCTGGAAGACAGAATCAAAGCAACATAGGCAAAAAAACCAACCCAGAACATGCAGGAACCTGACATGGGGTCCTCTTTAGTTTTTTCTCTTTTTTCAGTTTCCGAGAAGCAGACAAAGATTCAGGAAAAAAAGAAGAACCCAAAATCCACAGGAGGACTATTTGACTTCTCCACACGGTCAAGAAGGTCTTTCCACTTTTAGGTAATTAGTGGTAAATTCAGGTGTCTGCCTGTGATTTGTAAGAACACGCTGGTCTATGGAAGGTCTCCAAGCTGACACTATCACACAAATGTGTGAAGGTACAGATCTTAGAGGAGACCACAAGAATATTCCTTCTGCTCTGAACCAGGGTTTGGGAGGACCTGGATGGAGCCCCCCTGATCCAGAACGTTCAGGACCTCAAACTTTCAAAACAAAGAGCCAAAACTCGGTCAAAGACCACCAGTCTTTGAAGGTCCCCGCAGCTAGAACCCCGAGTTGAACCCCGTCAAACATCTGGAGAGCTGAAGATGTCCGTCCAACTGTCTCCATCCAACCTGACAGAACCTCAGAAGCTCCGCAGAGAAGAACATCAGAACACCTCCAAACCCAAGAAGGCTGCTCTAGAGACGGCGGCTCCTGTCCCCAGGAGAGAAGCAGAAGCAAGCCTGGGCTGCCTGAGAGCCGGTCACACACACTCGTGCACACACACTCGTGCACACACTCACACCCAGGGGCTGGTCAATGAGGTCAACACGGTGTGCTGGTTTGTGGACTGTTGGAGAACAGAGTCCACACACGCCCCAGAACCCCCAGAGTTAACGCTCAGAACCTTCCCGCTGCCAACAACCACGCCAACCGCTAACCGCTAACCGCTAAAACCCTAATTTCAGATCCCCTTTCAATATGAAAATTGTTAATGAATGTATTTGCATATAAAACATAAAAAGAGTCAATAAATATTAATAATAAATGTTTCAACGTATATAATCTCTCCTCTGCTCGATATGACCAAAGAAAGAGGAAATTGCTGAGGCAGTGACAGAAATAAATGTATTAGAGCTAAAAAAAAAAAAAAAAAAAAAAAGAAGAAACCTTAGAAGAAATATCCTTTTAGATTAGGATTCAAGGCAGAAACGATCTCTGGTACATGACTTATTTTTAAATTTAACTTCCTCCACTTGGTGCACATTTATTGAGACACGCCATCCATCTATCTTAGCCCGCGGCTGCAGTCATTCCTTGACCATGGCTGCAGAAGCAGGCTGTATTTCAGCATGTTGAAGTGCATGGAGAATTCCCATGAAGGGTAAGGGATTATGGATTTTGGCCTCTAAGCTGCCTGGATGCCCAGTGAGGATGTCTCTGAGCGTAGTAATCTTGCAAACACCAAGCAGAGTGATGAGTGGGCACCGAGGAGTTCTACTCAGGATCTAAATATGTTCCAGCAAGTTAGGAGAAAGAGAGAAAGACGGGCTGAAAGTGGGGGTGAGAGAGAGAGAGAGGGAGAGAGAGAGAGAGAGAGGGAGAGAGAGAGAGAGAGAGAGAGAGAGAGAGAGAGAGAGAGAGAGGGAGCGTTTGGTGCAGAAATTTAAAGGATTGACTCAGTGGCTCCTGCAGGCAAAAGACTTTTGATCCTGAGACCTGTTTGGAGCTGCGCTCTGTCTAGCGGCGTGGCCAGATTGGATTGGAGTGGCGGATATGTAAATGTCATGGTTCCTCATGGCCACACACAGGCGCCGAACGGAAAAAGGCAATTGAGTGATATTTGAGGCGGGGTCGGGGGAGGTCGCCAACCTTGGTAACCAGGTCGGTTTGGACTGTGTTCCCGGGAAATGGGACGCAAAGTGTGAGGCCGGAGGGAAGGGGAGTCTCATGGATGGATGGATGGATGGATGGAGGGATGGATGGATGGATGGATGGATGGATGGAGCTTATCATGCTACAGCATCAAAATGATCAATATTAGGAAGGATTCTCTTAGACTCCATCCTAATTGAATGAGGCTGCATAATTGAATTTGTGTTATCCACTCTGACCGATGCTCAACTTCTTTAGTTTGATACCATCTTGGCCCAAAGAACGAGGCTCATTACGGGGAAAGTATCCTCTTCTGCTGACTGATACGAGAGGTCGCGCTGTCCAAGGGCAAACTGGAGATCCTTTTCCAGGAAATCAGGCGATATTTACACATAAAAGCTGTCATCCAGAGATGTAAACACCCGGCGGATGTGAGCATAGCGCACGGAGGTGTTTGCACCAAAGGGCAGATGGTCACCTTGGAGGTGTCCAAGGATCAGAGGTTCAATGCTCCTCTGTTCGTCGTCAAATCGAGGCTGCAGACCTTTAAACACACTCTTTTTCAAAGCTAAATCCTAAACTGCTGTTTTGGTAGAAGTCAGTGTGTTAAAAGTGTGAAATTGTCTGGGCTGTATGCTGCTCACATCCTCACTGCGACTGTGCAGCACAAATACTGTCCAAGGCTGCCAACCAGTGCATCAATTTGGGGTGTGACAAGAAATTCCCTTTAGGTGACAACAAAACGTACATGCTATTAGATCAGCTGCAGCATCGTGTGATGAAATAAATTGAAGCGAGCAGATGAAAGCTTCAGGCCGCCAAGAGGAAAAGGACACATCAGAGAAGCAAGGCTTCTGTCTTACACTGCCCCCCCTCGGTCACATTCACAACTGTCACACTTACACGTTCAACATCGTCATCATCACGCAGGAAGTATTTTTACGTTTCACTTTTTCGCCTATAATAGTTACTATTTTAACTCTTATATATTATAAATTATTATAACAGTTACTGTTTTATATTGTTATATTGAAGTCAAGTCAACCCTACTGAAGCTCTACACAACATTTCAAAAATCATTAGATTTTATGTGACAGAATATTAAAGCCTGAAACAGACGTTAAAGAGTGGAAACTTTAGGAGAAAAGCTGAAACTAACCTTTGGTCTTGACTCCAGGTCGGTTCTCCTTTGGACACAACAAAGGTGAGGAGCTCCCAGCAGAGCCGGTGCTCCTCAGAGTCCAGAGGAACCAGCTGTGGCCGAAGGTCTGGGATCGGGTTTAGGACCAGGTCGGATCGGAAGGAGATTCCCAGGTATAGATCCGGGACAGAAGGCCTCGGTGTCCTCCTGTCGGAGCTGGAGGAGGCGGCTGGACAGAGGATCAGGTTTATTCTTTACTGCTGGTAACCTTTCTGTACCTCATCCTCAGGTCTGACAGGTTTATGAGAAAGAAGAGGAAGAGGAAGAGGAAGAGCGGGTCTCTGGTGGGCCGCTGCAGACAGGCTAATCATTACATCCCACAAGCTCCCGTCCTCCTGACATTCCAGGAGCCAGGGACGCTGTTGTTCCTTTCGTTTCTCGTCCGTCTGGTGCTCCTTCTGATCTCCATGATCGCTGCGGTGAAGCCGACACAGAAGGGTCAAAGGTCAGCGACTCCCAGCGAGCTGAAGGTCTCAGGGCTCCGCTTGTTCCCTCCTCAGCTCCTCCTTGAGCACCAACCTGTGGACCATCGTCCTCTGGAGGACGGCGGAGGACGGCCTTCCTCTGTGGGGCTCAGGTGTGTCAGCACAAACAGCTGTGAACACAAGAATGCAGATTTTAGGCTAAAACACTTTCAACTTTCTGATTTACTTTCAACTCCTTTTTTCCCCAACTTTTTCATGTTATTGTTTATATTAGTTTCACCCTTTCTAGATCACTGAATTACAAACACACTCACCCAACTTCAGGAAGGTTCTTTTCTCCCAGCAGCAACATGCTAGGTAGAATTTTGCTCCTCCTACTTCATTCAGTAGGCCCTGAAGATGGCCCTAAAGATGGCGCCCCCTGGGGCTGAAGATGGCCCTCTTTGGCCCTCCTTGGCCCTGAAGATGGCCCTAAAGATGGCGCCTCCTGGCCCTGAAGATGGCCCTAAAGATGGCGCCTCCTTGGCCCTGAAGATGGCCCTCCTTGGCCCTAAAGATGGCCCTAAAGATGGCGCCTCCTGGCCCTGAAGATGGCCCTAAAGATGGCGCCCCCTGGGGCTGAAGATGGCCCTCTTTGGCCCTGAAGATGGCCCTAAAGATGGCGCCCCCTGGGGCTGAAGATGGCCCTCTTTGGCCCTCCTTGGCCCTGGAGATGGCCCTCTTTGGGCTCAGTGGCAGCCTGGATTCTGTCGGCTCCTCCAGCCTTTTGTCCAAACAACCGAACCGCTGCAAAGGAACAGTGAGGATGAGGAGGAGGATGATGTCACATTTCCCTGGAGATACACACAGAAAGGCGCTCTGTCTCATCTCAGTAAATAAATTAATAACACTGGTTAAAACAAAAGCATTCCGAATGTTTCACCAGCCTTTAAGTATGATTCTACAGTGAAATTAGTGTTACAGATATAAAGGTTGATAGATTATTCAATGTTAACCTAAAGCCATTAAAACGTTGTAATAAAAAGAAAATAAAGTTAATGAGCCTCTTTATTTTATGAAAGTAACAGTAAAATGAGGATCCATCAGGACAAAAACGCTCTTCATCGTGTGGATTCATCCAGAAAACCTGAGCCAATGAGCTGTGAATAAAATACTGCATCCTGACTCAACCTGAATCCTCACTAACCTTCACGTTTCCTGTGATTCTCCTGAATCATTTACAGGTTATACGCGGAACATTTGGAAAAATAGTCCAAAAATGTCCTGTGAGAAGACGCGACCAGTAAAACATCACGATGGCGTTTAAAACTTAATTCAGCAGGGAAAAAAAACACACCTCGTGGGCTATAATTCTTTCCTCTCTGCTAACAGCAATAAAATCCCGATCCTTGAGGAATATTTGCATGTTTTTAAACAATCGGTCGCCCAGCTGATGCCAGCCTGTGACGTCACCGCAGGGCGCAGCAGCTGTGTTTACGTCCCCAGATCAGCTGGTCCATATAGATCCATAGGTGCCGACAGGACAGCTGGACGCAGGCTTTTGATGGCCCATCCACAGGACAGGTGCGTGACCGACAAACCCCGTGTCTTCCGAAATTTTCTACATTTATTTTTAAGCCATTTTCGTCCTTCTCGACACGACACGCGGGGAGGGGGAGGGGGCGGGGGGCTCTTCAGCGAGCCGCTTCATTCTAGGGTTCAATTCTCTTTTAGCACGTTTATTTTGGTTCCAACGGACCCGCTTTCGGGTCGACGGTGAAGCCCGAGTTCGGACAGGGTGGTTTTCTGCGGGTGCTGGTGCGAAAACGATCTGGTGCTGATGCTGCTGACGTTCAGCGGCGCAAATCTGCAGGCCTGAGGATGCAACCTCCAGTGCAGCTTCCTGGGGTCTGCGTGCCTGCAGCTCCGCTCGCTGCCTGATCCATAGCTGCATCTGATCGGCTCGTTGATCCGCTTGTAGCTCCTCCCACCGCGCGCCATCATTTTGGTTCTTTCCTTTCAAATCTCCCATCTGCGCTTCTGATGGCCCAGAGATACAGTGATGTATAATACGGTATGTGTAGATGTGGGGAAAAGACAGGATTTTCTGGGGGTTTTACCCCTGAATTTGTATCAGATCCTCGTTTGCTGATGTTCTCCTGGAGCATCTTTGAGATGTTTCTCCATGAGAGCGGACAGAGAGGGAAAGAGGGAGCCCCGAAGGTCCATCGTTCTGTGGAAGCTCAAAGGTCTGAGCTGTCCAAGCTGGGGGACGAGAGGCGAGCATGAGAGGGAAGCAGGAAGCCACGATCACGCTGGCGGGCTGCGGTTAGCAGGAGGAAACGCTGCCTCTCGCCTCCCTCTGGGTTTGTGTTGCTGATCCGGGGTGTTTGTGGGCTGATGGAGGACTGTTTTCGCACAAGGCGGCGAGATAAAAGTGTCAAATGGTCTGACTGTTTCTGTCCCCAACAGTTGACAGCCGAGCGTCTGCTCCTTCTCCAAAGGTCAACCCTGGAAAATGGAGGGAGGAGGCCTGTAAGTGTCTGTCCACGCCTGAATCTTTCCAAGAGACGCCAGCAGTCACCGTGGCTCCTGCTAACTAGCTCCTGTGACGTTGCAGCGGCTCCTCCCAGGACTTCCTGGAGCGGCTGATCCCAGACCAGAACTCATCCGTGGTGAAGAAGCTGCAGCAGAAGTACTGGAAAACCAAACAGACGCTCATCAGGGTCTCCGGGAGGAAGGAGGACGAACACGTGGTGGCCTCGGATGCAGAGCTGGACGCCAAGCTAGAGGTCAGGAGGAGGACTGAAGCGTCAGGCGAGGGGGTCCTGCTTTCGCACAGCACCCGTCTGAGCCTGAGGCCTCAACTCGGTGTTTTCGGTGTAACGTAACTCTGAAGTTCCCTCAGGCGGGACAGAAATGGTGCTTCTCAAACTGGAAATCTGCATCTGCTGGACTCAAAACCTAAAAGTGCTTCTTTTTTGCCTGATGTCGGTTCCCAAACAAATAAAGAGGTCAAACTGGGTTTGGGAGACATGTTGGGTGTTTTCCTTCTGCCCTGCAGGTCTTCCACTCCGTCCAGAGAACATGCATGGAGCTGCTGAAGGTCACTGAGCAGTATCAGAGGCGGATCTGCGGTGAGTCGGAGGACGGCCCTCCGCACGCCTGCTGCCCTCCTAAGGCTCGGCCACACCGGACCCTGCTTTCTCTGCAGGTTTTTCCCAGGAGGAGAACGAGCTGGGAGTCTTCCTGAGATCTCAGGGCTCCCGGGACAAAACCAGGGCTGGGAAGATCATGCAGGCGACAGGAAAAGCTCTGTGCTTCTCCTCCCAGCAGAGGTGAGCAGCAGCCAGTCAGACTGCACCTTCTCTGGCTGGAGAGAGATCTCCTCACTCCGGTTCTAGACTCTCCTGCGTCTTATAAATACAGCGAATGTTTGCGCCAGCAGCACCTCGTTAACACCAACTCCGCCCCGCAGACTGTCACTGAGGAATCCTCTGTGCCGTTTGTACCAGGAGGTGGAGACCTTCCGCTACCGGGCCATCTCAGACACCTGGCTGACCGTCAACCAGATGGAGCAGTCCAGGACGGAGTACCGAGGAGCGCTGCTCTGGATGAAGGATGTGTCGCAGGAGCTCGATCCAGACACTCACAAGCAGATGGAAAAATTCCGCAAGGTTTGGCTGAATTAAGTACACTTTTGCCCCCACGTGAAAGCAGCAACATACACGTCTGCTGCGCCACTCGTCTGCAAAGAAGTATTTTGGCTTTGATTCGTCTGAACCGGGTCCTAACCCTTGCTCTAACCAATCAAGCTGACAATGCTCCTATTCTGGCTCCTGGAGAAATGACCGTGAAGGCTCTGTGGGCCGGATCTATTAGTTCTGCGGGCCACATGTGGCCCCCGGGCCTCGGTTTGCCCACCTCTGCCCTGGAGCATCATTTGATCTTTTCTGTCTTAGGTTCAAGCTCAGGTGCGCTCGACCAAAACCAGCTTTGACAAGCTGAAGAACGACGTCTGCCAGAAGGTGGACCTGCTGGGGGCCAGCCGCTGCAACCTCCTGTCTCACGTTTTGACCACGTACCAGGTACCGGAGCCCAGACGCCTCCATCGCGCCGCTGCGTTGCCCCTCAACAAAAGCCCTCACACAGCAGGGAGCAGACACACAATTTATGTTGCTGCTGCCATCATGTGACGCTTCATCAGCACAGACGAGCGAGCCCCTCCCAGAAGAAGCCCCATGTGATCTCCACAGAGCAGCTGGGACGTTGTTCTGGTTTCGGGTCCGGCTGATCCCCTGCAGCCAGATCTCGAAACAACGTTTGTTTTAAACAAACAGCGTAACAGGACACGTCTGGGCAACAAAGCGCACCTGCCGGTCGCATGTCGCACACCTGAAAGGTGGGCGTGTCCAAGTAAACGGTGCTGTCTTCGAGGTCACCTGGAAGTAGAAGCTGGACTGTTGATCAGGCTCTGTCTCTGTCTCAGTCTGGGAGGGGAGCGTTCGCGCGACAGTTAGCCGCTCATGACCTCCGGTTAGCCGTAATCTCCTCCAATCCTGGCTTTTGTCGCTCTTTCAGACGACACTGTTGCACTTCTGGGAGAAGACGTCCCACAAACTGGCAGCCATTCACGAGAGCTTCCGGGGGAGTCATCATTCTGCGTTCTGCACAGTCCAGGTCAGAGGTCGTGCCCTGCAGCCCCGCCCCCCCGTCACACCCCAACCGGCCCTCTTTCTGTTCTGAACTGGGTTCACTCTCACACTCCACAGGAGCGCACGGACAAGGCGGCTAAAGACAGTAACGACGCGGGAACGCCGGAGGAAAGAGAAGCTGGGAAAACAGCCGACCCGTGAGCCGTTTGCCCTGGTTGTGGTGCTGGAAGGAAAGTGTGGCGCGCTTTAAAGGGCTTTCTCTTCTGCCGTCCTGACAGAATCATCTCAGCAGGAGCTGAAAACACCAGCGACCACACAAGACACGGTAAAAGGCAGAGTTGCACTCACCTTCTGCACGTTAGCAACGTCCAAACAGACCAGTGGTTGAGTCTTCTGACTGTCCAGAGTTGGAGGGAGAGGACAGCTTGGCCTTGCTGGATGAGATCCTGGGCTGCTCCTCCCTGGACGAAGGTGACCTCTCTCCGGACTGGAAGGATCTGTTTGGAGACAACGAGGAGGCCTCCAGCTCGTCTCCGGCGGCTGAGGAACAGCCGGAGGAAAAGTCTTTTCTACCTTCTCAGCTGCTGGACCACAGCTTCACCGTTGACCCCTGTCCTCTATCAGGTAGGACAGGTTTGGCCTTTCTGTGGAAACCACGGAAACAGTGGGGCCACGTTGGGTATTAGATGCTGATAAACGATAAACGAGTGGGGGCGCTCCTTCTCTGACTTTCAGGTCAGACGGGGCCCTTTCCCCAGAGTGTCACACAACAAACAAAACACACATCTGGAGCTGGTCCGAACCCAACTAGAGCGCCAACGAAGGGTAAAAACACGAGCCAAACACTAAACGAAAGCTATTCTTCTCTGCAAACCTCTGATTGACGTTGTTGGACTGTTTCCTGGTCTCACAGAGGCTTCGGGGACCTGCTCCAGGGACCTCTCAGCCTGGTTCAGCCTGTTTGCAGACTTGGACCCGCTCTCCAATCCCGACGCCGTCGGTCGGACTGACGCCGAACTCCACAACGCCTGATTCCTCCTCAGAGTGATCCGCAGCGGTTTCCAGACAGCAGCTGGACGGCGCGCTCCTTCCCAGGTGCCCGCTAGTCTGCGGGCAGAAATATGCAAAAATAGAGGAATCAAATAATCTTACAAGTCAAAAGTTAAAATGTGCAAATAACATTTACATCATATGGTGGATGATGCAGCATCATATCAAAGACTTTCTACATCAGATACAGTAATGGCCAGTTATCAGAACATCTGACAGATTTTAAAGGTCCTTCCATTCTTGTTGAATTTTTCTCCTAAAATAAACACCCTTCCGAGTATTGCTGGAGGTACGATGGACAGAGTCTGCTGGGAGACAGATAAAGATGGACTCACCTGACCAGAGGAGGCCTCAACTCCGTCCAGCGGATGCGAGTTTGAAAACAGTGGACGGACGAGTGGAGGAGCAGAAGCCCTCAGCAGCAGAACTCAGCCGTCGCCACCATCTCAGAGCAGAAATCTGCTACCTTTATCGAGCCAAATCCAGTAGAAACGGTGGCTACCATCTGTCAGGTGTTCGGAACCTGTTGGCCAACGCTGTAAATGTCTGACGTCAGGGACATTTCTGGAAACATCAGCGTCAGTGATGCTGCGAATGCTTGTAGCACCAGAACCTAATAGAATATTTGAATATTGCACGACTGCAACCCATAAGTAAAGAATCAGTAAAGAAGCATGTGTCCACCCTGTCCACCCTGTCCGGGACTTTCTTCTTTGGCCTCTCCTGTGCTTGTCGGTCTTTCCGTCAGCGTCACAGCAGAATAAACTCAGCATCACTTCTGACTGGCGTCTTAAACAGACCGACGGAGTGGAGTTATGGTCTCGGCATGCTTTCACATCAACGCGTTCCGCAGTCCTCAGATTTAGGCTTCTCGTCCTCGTAGGGGATAAGAAAATCCAAGAAATCCCAACTTTGGAGACATCTTCTTGTGTCAAACGACGCCTTTTTTCATAAGGACATGAAGGATCATGAGACGTTCAACCAAACCTGTAAACTTACATTTTTTAAATAAAATGGGCATCAATATTTTTGCTGTTTGAGCAGAAAGTTTTCAGAATTCCCGGTGTAGTTGCACACTTATCTGCCTTCCTGCAGACCTGCCAGGGTGTCCCCGCTGGCCCGTCCACCACTGAAGGTCCTGATGGACACGTGAGCATCAGAGCTGGACCACAGAGCAGCAGGAGGAGGAGGAGGAGGAGGAGGAGGAGGAGGAGGAGGAGGAGGAGGTCTGGTCTCGTTAGTCCTCTTTTCTTTCTACCTCCTCCTTAACAAACGCTGCTGAGCAGCTAAAACTACACACATTAAAGTGAGATTTGTGCTTTATTGTTTGTTTGAAGCTGAAAGTCTTTAACAAAACAGACATTAGGTTCCTCAGAATGGGACTACTCTGCACGGCGTCGGCCAATCAGGAGCCGACACCCGACATTTCATGCCAACGCCCTGGTTGACCGTTCCAGTTTACCAAATATGACCTTAGGAAGATCCGGTGTCTTGTTCTAAAATGCATCTTCTTTTTTAATTTGTCCCGCTGTGTTCTTTTACTGCATGGACATTTTGTGATTCTCTGGAGGTGCACAAACACAACACACAACACACAGCGTAGCTAAAAACAAGCCAAAACTGAGTTTACACGCAGGCCCGCATGTTCCCAGACGGAGGCATGGACAGGGCAGAAACGGTGTCTGAGAAAGGAGAAGAAGCCTCCTCGGGCCAGCCCACACCCGGGAGGGCGGATGTGTGTCTCACGAGCCCAGAGCGTGCTGGTGAGGTTAGCCCAGCCCGCCCGTTAGCGGAAAGGCTGGTAGAAGGCCAAAGAAGAAGCGGGACAGAGGAAGCAGAGAGGTGTACCTGAATACTGCTTTCCTGAGGTATGTGCAGAGCCTTGCTGAGACACAACACAGACAAACGCAGCGAAATAAACAACAATCAACAATCAGACCTATCGGCAGCTGCGAATCCAGGTCCTGGACACCTTGGTGGACGCTTGGATTCTTGACCGAGTGAAATCGCACGAGTGATTCTGGTGAAAAGGACACTGATTCGAGTGGTCGGGGTGCAAATCAAAGGCAGGTGACTTCAGGGCTCCACCCCCGAGCTCCTTCACCCAGGTCAAGTTTCGACATTCGGCTCCCTTTGTGTTATAGATTCAGTTATTATAGATCTGGTAAATCTTTACATTCACTCAGCCATCATGTAAGTGTACGTTATCCCTCCTCCTCCTCCTCCACCTCTTCCCACCAGGGCTTCAGGCGCGAGAGCACGCTGGCTCCTGCTGGGCTTCACGTCTGCGTCTAGCTGCTGTCCGAAGGCACCAGGTTCCCCGTGGTGTCCAGCTGCATGCATTTACACGTGCAGGCTGAAACCGGGCACTCTGTGTGGTCCCTGCGGAAGACACACACCAAAGAGTGTTAAACAGCGCTGAACAAAGCCTAAAACAACCTCATTTTACAAACACTGAAATATCTAAATCACTGAGGTCAGGTTCAGTAACATTTTTTCATCTAATTTATTTTTTTAATCTTCTATGTGTTTCTAAAACATCATGTGAGAATCCACCGTCAGGTGAGCCGAGGGCACCCGGGTCCGCCTCCCAGTCCTACCTGAACCAGCTCAGCATGTGACCAGCATGGCCGCCGTGTCGACAGTTGTGGCACCAGGTGAACCAGTTGTTGAACTGGGCCAGTTTGTTCTCCCTGGTCAGGCCGGCCTTCTCATCTGCCTTCCCGGTTCCTGCCCAGGAGCAAACGCTTGATACAAGACCAACCTGGCAAAGGTGACAGCAGCAACCCAGAGGTGGGCAACCTCAGGCCCGGGGGCCACATGTGGCCCGGTGAACTATGTGATCCGGCCCGCAGAGGCCTCACGATAATTTCTCCAAAAGGGTTGTCAGCTTGATGTGAAAAAGGTTCAGAACCCCCTTCAGCTAGCACGCTAACATGTCCTCTCAAGAAGGTGCGGTCAAACACCACTTGGAGCTTCATCATCCATCTCTAGCTGAACCAATTTACAGGCTCTTCACCATATTTTCTCTGTCAAGTGTCCATCAAGCAGGACTGTTAGCTAACCTCTGACCCTCATAGCCCTTGAGGCTAAATAACGTCCCGCCCTGCGATAAGCTATAAGGAAGCCTGTGGCTGAGGTTTACCTGGACAGTTGGACACGGGGGTGCCCATGTTCATGAGGCACAGGGCGCAGCGTGGGAGGGGCTTCCTGCAGCCGGGGCAGCTGGTGACCTTAGATTTGGTGGGAGAGCCGCTGACGCCGTACTGGCTGAAGCCGCGGCCCTGGTGAGGGATGGCCGAGCAGCTGTACGAGATGGACTTGCCGCAGAAGTTGCAACTCACAAAGACCTGCCGGGCAGGAAAGGTCAGAGAGGTCAGCGGAAGGCGGATCCCATGATGTCAATCCTTCTCCCCGCGGGTCACCTGGGCCAGGGGTTTGGAGCTGGGGTCCAGCTTTCCCCGATGGATGTCAAACTCCGCCCGCTTGTGCCAGAACCTCCAGGCGTCCAACAGGTTGCGGTAGTTTTCGATCCAACACTGGACGCGAGGGTCTTTCAGCACGTCGCCCGAGGGCGCCTGTTCACAGAGGTCAGCTCGTAACCTCGGCCGGTTCCATTACTCAATCATTTATCGACTGTTATTATCAACCGATTCTGCTCTGGGGGAAGATAGAGGAGCTGGTAAAAACTGGTTGGTAAATAGAGGAACTTCAACAAATCGTTTGCTTCAAACAGGCTACCGCTAAAAAAAGTAAAAGCAGATTTATGTTCTTCTGCTGGTGAAATGACTACAGCTGAGATAAAAATGAAAGAGTCCATGAAACAATGTTCAACAACCAATGATAACGTTTGTTGGAAGGCTAACAGAGAGCTTTAAAACAGAAACTGTACCTTTCCAGTACCCTAACCCTAACCCTTGTCATCAACATTAATAAAGCTCTTCTAAGGTACTTGCTACACATACGCCCCTACACCAGCCTTAGTAGGGCCCTTGTATGTCTTTATCGGATGTTTAGTTAACATCAGGACTTTAAAAGACAATATAAACATTGAGACAGTTAACTGAAGACAGGAAAATCAGTATATAATATATACGATCTGACTTGATACGTAATATGATTTAAAGTGCCAGGTAAATACTTTGAAAAACCCTATAAAAAATGCCCGCACACTCAGGATGTGGTTGTGCATTATACAGTTTTTCTATAGATCAGATAAACCCCTTATAAAGGCTTTTGTAGTCTTATAAACACGTAACGGTGTTAATAAGCATCTTTTAAAAGCCTTGTGAGGGCTCATTGCAAGGACTATAATATAAAGCATTACTACTCTTTCTCTACAAACAAGAGATTTACTGAAGAAGGCTTCAAACGCGCCCAGTTAGAACCAATCTCAAGAGCAGATGTGCCTCAGCTGTGGGTGTAAAACAACTGGACTGAACCATCAAAGAAAGATGTCCAAGTCTGCTAGTTTCAAGTTTTCAAGAAGACTTTAGAATCTAAAATGATCAGTTTGCAATGACGCTTGATTGAATTGGATTTTTCAGTTGAAGCTGCCATTAGTTTATTGTTGTGTATTATTTGGTTAAAACGGCCTTGGGGCTTCAGCCTAGAGCTTTTGAGTTGCTGCTGGATAGGCTTTTAAACCATAATAGAGTACTTATGTGTTGATTGCTCCCTCTCTGAGGGCTCTCGGTACCTTCAGCATGCAGAAGCTGGCTGTTTGCACGTCTCCAGTGCGGTCCACGTAGGTCTCCATCAGCTCCACGCCGTCTTTGGTGAGCCCCGTCAGCAGGATGCCCTCCAGGTTCCCTGTGTCCTTCATCTCGCTGGTGAGTTTGTCGATGTATCGAGGCAACTGCGGGAAAAACGAGGGAAGAAAAATGAAAAAACACATTGAGGAGATAAAAGGAGGGGGAGGAAGAGTGGAGGCGGTGTGTTTTGGTGCTACCTGCGTGTCATTGAGAAACATGCAGGCGAAGGCAACTCTGTCCCTCACAGCCACGCTGGCTTCGTACTGAAACGCAGACAGAACCGCAGTCACACACCACCTCTGGAGTTGCCTTTTCCCGTCTCTCTGAAGGAATCACAGCCTCTCAGAGAACAACAAACACGCTAGCAGCCGGCTAACTGGCTCCTTCTAGAATCACCAACTCAGGCCGGGAAAATGTGGGAAAGACAACAAGCGCAACAACTAGAATATTTACCCCACCGCAGTTTCAGGAACGTGTGTGTGCGTGTGCGTTTGTCATAATAGAACCCAGAAGATTCCACAGTACCAGCACGCCATCGTAGCATCCAGGCTCACTGGTGAGGAAGGCGAACATGACACAGAGGTAGGGGTTCTTCAGCTGCAGCCTCAGAGAGCTGCACATCTCCCTCCACAGCGACGACTTCTCGTCGGTGTAGCCCGACAGCGCCATGGCAACCACGTTAAGGTTCAGGTCGCCTGCGAAAAGCAGGACGGAAAATTGGTGCAATGTCTTTAAATTCAGCAGCAGGCCCAACGGTTACTGGATGTTCAACAAGTCAGTAAGTTCCTCTGATTCGCGGAGGTGAACAGCAGAATGTGCAGCACTGAAGCTCGCTATGCTGAATAGAAAGTGAAAAGACAAAATCGTTGTCAATCGTCTCCAGAAAATCCCCCCCTCCCCCGCTCCTGACCTTTCTCGTCGATGGCGCCCCTGTTGAGGATCTGGATGGCTCGGCGGATGTCCAGGTTGAACAGGGCGACGGCGGCCGCCCGCTCCCAGTATCGCTCCTGCTCCAGCGAGCGCAGAAACGTCTCCACATCGATATCGGGCCCCCGGCTGATCCAGCCGCACAGCTGGAGGGCCAGGCTGCGCTCCTCGCTGGTGTACCGCAAAACGTCCGTCTGCCGCTCGGAGCCCGTCCAGCACCGGCGGCTCTCTGCCGCGCCTGGGGGACGGGCGTCACGGGGCTCAGACACTGAAGGTCACACAAGTGGCCCTTTGGAGCGCGACTCACCGGAGAGGTTCTGACAACGTTCTTGACACCAGAGTAGGCCAGCGTCTGCTTGTTGCCCTGCACCTTCAGCTCCACGTCCTCGGCACAGCGCTTCATATGTGAGACTCTGATAGGAATCGGTGGGAAAGAGCGCAACAACAACACCAGCGCAGAGGAGAACTAGAGGACGAGAAACAGCGCGGGGTGGAGCCCTAAAACTGGTAAAACTGGCGTCTGGGACTCGCTAAACGCCTCAGTGGGTCAGGTGACATACGTGGAGGAGTCACGTTTAACTGAATCCGGGCGGTTTTTTAGCGTTCTGCGTGTTTTTCTTGGATATGCGGCGCTGAAAGGATATGGAAGAGGTCGTACCACAGGGACTTGAGCTGGAGGTCTTTGCCTCCCGCCAGCAGGTGGTTCCTCCACACCTGGGTGGTGTCGTGGCCGTACCTGGTCTGGGCCCTCTGCCGCATCTTGGTGGCGATGTCCTTCTCAAGGACCCCGCCGGCCCCCTCGGGGGCCGTCCTCGGCGCAGTCGTAGAGGTGTCTGCCGCAGGCCCACATCAGCGAGGTGGTGGGGCTCCAGGCCAGCGAGATGCGCTCGAACACCATGAAGTCCGTCATGGCCCGGTTGGCCGCGGACACCACCACCATCCGGTTCTGGGAGAACGGGTGCCAGGCGAAGCTGCCGATCTGGCTCTCACAGGGGTGCACGCTTCGCTCGATGATGGTGGGCTCCGTCTCGTCGCCCAGGGGCGTCGGCGTGTGCTGCATGTCGTACAGGCGGAGGATGTTGCTGTCACGCGTCAGCGTGGCCAGCAGACCAGTACGGGTGGGGCACCACGCCACCTGGAACAACACCACGCTGAGAGGAGGGCCACAAAGATCCAGAGAAGGGTGGGTGGGTGGGTGGATGAGTGGGTAGAAGGGTGGATGGATGGATAGATGGATGAGTGTGTAGAAGGGTGGATGAATGGATGGGTGAGCAATAGGATGGATGGGTGGGTGGATGGGTAGATGGTTTAGTGGATGATGGATGGATGGGTGGCTAGGTGGGTGGGTAGATGATGGATAAATGGATGGATGGATGGATGGATGGATGGATAGACAGATGGGTGGGTGGATGGGTCTGTGGTGACTGACTGACAGGCAAACATACAGACAGAGGGACGGAGGGACGGAGGGACGGAGGACCGGGGTACCTTGGTGAGCGGCTTGGGCTGCTCGGTGAGGGTCAGCACCGGCTTCTCAAACTTCCTCAGGTCCCAGATGGCGACCTGGCCCTCGTAGAAGGAGGCCACGCGGTCGTGGAAGTGGGGGTCCACGCTCACGCCCTGGATGGCCTTGGTGTTGACGAAGGTCTTCTGGCTGGTGTTCCTCAGGTCGAAGATGGCCAGGTTCCTGTGCATGCCGGCCAGCAGCAGCTTGGGGTCGCGCAGCAGCCAGCAGAGCGACAGGCAGGCGTCGTTCTGGCCCAGCTCGTACAGGGGCTTGGTCACCACGGAGCTGGAGTCCAGGTCCAGGGAGGACAGCCGCATCTTCTCGGCCGACGCGCCGGCCTCCGGTGAGAACTTGGTGCTGATGTCCCATATGAGGACGGAGAAGTCCGCCCTGTGCTTGTCCAAGCCGGCGGCCAGCAGGTTGCTGTCCACGGGATTCCAGGCCAAGGTGTTGCACTGGCGGGCGTGTTTGGGGACAAACTCTTTGCCCACCAGCTCCTTACAGGCGGAGTTGTGGCTTTGGCCCAGGCTGGTGAGCACCACTCTGCCGTTAGCTTGCCCCACCGCTAGCAAACACTCCGGCTCGTGTTTTGGGTACCAAGCAACGCATTTCATGTAGGGGGTGTCCGAGTTGATGGCCAACAGCGTGGCGGCGGTTTCCTCGGACAGCGGAAGCGTGCCAACTTTGCTTTCTGCAGCGCCCACGGGTCCGATCCGGTACAGGCCCAGTTCGGAGTCACAGATGACGTATCTGTCCGGGTGGTGTGGGGACCACAGGATGTCCGGCTTGGAGCCACTCATGTCGCCGGGGCCACGGGAGAACCTGAGCTGTAGAACCTAGAGATCCAACACAACCAGCACAGAATGCGTGAATTCAAAGGCACGTCAATGCACAATAATCGCACTGCAAAAAAGTGCAGCTTGTCCGTTAAAGAAACCAAATCCAAGAGAAGCGCTAGTCTCAATGCGTCAGACAGAGAGTCGTTTAAAAAAACAACATGTGCACCAACCTTTGATCAATCCTACCTAAATCGCATCTTATTTGTTTGAAATGTGAGATTTACCTGAAAGGAAAAAAGCTGAGATGTGTCAAAGTGTTTCAGAAGATGCGCCTACATTTCTAACTTCTGTGCACGTGCTAACCGAAGCTATTGCTAACGACCGAAGAGAGAGTCCAAACAAGAGGGTTTAATCTGATACGTAGTCAGTGTGCTGGCGTGCTCAGTGTGCACAAGCGTGTATTTACGATTCGCTGTTACTTACGAACAGAAACAGAGTTTAGCAAAGTTATCTTAGGGTTAGGGTTAGCGTTAGCATCCGGACGTCTCGAGCGCCTGAAGGATTGTTGTGTGTCACACCAAAACACTTCCGACACCCGACACCCGTCCGGTGCACATGGTTCCTGTTTGGTTCACGGTCGTCTCCGTCACCTGGTGCAAGGTAGGATCCCACCTTAGAGAACATTTAATGCAACAGAAACATGCCTTCATCAGTGTAATAGTTCGCTATGCAGGGGAAGTTCGAGTTACTTGGGTTAATTGAGAAACTACTGCATTAGAAAAACCTTTCAGGTATTTTTGTAGCAGAGGTTGAGGGGAAAATAGGTTTGGTGTGTTTGTTTTGTGATGGAAGCTGGAACTCTGTGCTGGAAGCTGCTCTTTCAGCTTGATGGCAGATTTCAGCCCCTTTGACCTGTTTGGGGCATCACACTGCAGCACTTTGTCTGCTCTAGAAATGCTGAAATGACTTAAGCCTGGGTTGGTAAACTCCGAATGATGGCAATCGATGGAAAATCAAAGAAGTAGTCAACAAAAATATCATCAAAGGAGCTGTTTGAAAAAATTAAAAGAAGCGTTTATTCAAACATGAGAACAACAACCTAGGCAGGTATTTCCTGAATTTTAAATTAAAACAACAACAATATTTAGATGAATTTGCGCTGATTTGGTTTGTGTGGACACAGAATTTCCCCCAGGCTGGGTCAGGTGGGAAAACCAGAAACCTTGAACGAGCTGCCCTCGAAAGCAAATATTCTGTTTCAGACAAACCCAGACATGATGCATCTCACTGTAAAATACTGTGATGACGTCTCATCTTGATGTTGATTCAAGCTTCGGATGAATAATCTCTAAGAATAAGAGCTGACTGCACGTGGACACATAATAAAAGATGAAAAATCCAGAAGACAAGTTGGAAAACAGTGGGAAGAGTCAGGACGTACTGCTGTAATCTTTGGTCTCAGCGTACATTTGTGTTACATAAGGGCCTTTTGATTGTGTTGTGCATTTTATTTTTGGTTTTCATGTTGTAGGAGAACAAAACTAGTCAGTATTGGGATGTGACGGGGGGGAAGTGGACCAAAACACGCCGTCACATGACCCCAGTGAGGGGGTACTCACTCTCAAGATATAAACTGCATTTGTAGGCGGAATCATTTGTAAAAGACGAGGAAGGAGGACATGATGATGTATCCAGGGTCTTTGGAAGGGTTGGGGTCGCGTCCCTCAAACAGGCCAAAGTAGATGATGGAGTTGGGCTCGCTCATGTTGAGCTGGAGGAGGACAGAAGCAGACACACCGTTCACACCTTCTCAGGACATTCCATCATATCCAGCCGCTAATCTGTGCGCAACCTGACAAACTGACGCACGGGTTTCATCATGAGGGGACTTTGGGCATCCACGCCCCAGCCAGGGGCCAGGGGGGCCAGGGGGGTGCACCTCTTTTTACCCAGATAAAAGCAGTCATTCAGTCATTCAGTCATTCAGTCATTCAGTCATTCCAATTCTGAACCTATTCTGATTCAATACAGTTCATTATACCAGGAAAAAACAACTAAAACTACAATAATGTAATGTGTTCTTTATAAATATTCATTTCTTGATCTAATTTGTGATTTTTGGGTTAATTTTAGGAGAGAATTTGCCGTCTGAAAACTCACGTGAACGAGGTCATGACAGATTTTTACTGCAGAATATTGTTTATGGGCTGAACTTGAAGATGACTCCAAACCAAAATGTGTCATTTTAGTAGGATTTTTGCACAAATAGAAGACAGTACTTTGAACTTTTTGGACTTTGCAGTATAGGAAATGAAACCAAGGTCTAACTGCCTCCACAAAGATACAAAGAGACGACATCTAAAAACGGAGCCTGTGGCTGTCTCACAGTCCCTTTGGTTATGTTCCTGAACACGGATGATCCTCTCTTATCAGTGGATTCATGGGAAGTTTCCAAGCAGGTACCTGCTTGGTGACGTCGACCCTCCAGGGGTCCACCTGGAGCCCGTCGCACCAGCCGCCTCTCCCGTACAACCATGTTCCGTATTCATTCGGTACGGCGCCCTCTTTCACCTGTGTGGTACAGCCCAGCGGTGATCCTGATGGGGTCCGAGCAGAAGCAAACAAAACTAAATTAACAGGTAAAAAGATAAAAGATGAAGAGCAAGGAAAGGCTCAAAAAGGCCTGCTTTTCTCTGTCGCCGCCTGGTGGCAGCACGCGGTATGACCTTTTAGATTCCTCACGTGTGTGAGTTTACTCTCATATCTGGGTCTTTTTTCCCTTCCTCATCAGTTAAATCTGATCTGATGTTTGTAAACGGATGGCTTTAGCCTCTGGTTGTCCCCCATCAGGCTCATCAGCGGTGGGGACGCCCCGACCAGTGACCCACCTGCAGAGTCAAACATGAGTGTGTTGTTGAAGACACCGTTGAGCAGGAAGTGGTGGGACGTGACACAAAACTCTCCGCAGGAGCGGTCGTCGCTGCCGTGGGCGGTGATGACGGCATAGAGCTCCACCTGAAACCACAGCGGCTGCCTCAGGGCGGAGCTTTGTCGGGGAGCGGATCCAAATCTGCCACGCTACCTTCTGGGCCGGCGCCGGGACAGAGAACCGGACTGGCTCCAATCTCTTGTTGTAGTTCCTGTCAAACGTCCCGCCGCTGTACAGCGGCATCACTCGGAAGGGGCGGAGCACCTCACCTCCGTCGCCTGCAAAAACCCAACGTGGGTTACAGGTGTACGCCGTGGTCACGTGACTATGGCAGGTTGGGGGGCTTTGCTACTTTTCGGATCGTGGACGCTGAACCTCAGGTTGAGGGAGACGAGCCAGAGCATGGACCACGGGTCTGTCCTCATGGTCAGGGTGCATTTCTGCCCGTCCAGCAGAGGAAGCAGAGGCGAGACGTCCATCAGCCAGCGTCCTGTCCCCCTGTTGGACAGAAGCCTGTGGTTATGCTAATGTTAGGAGCGCTGGGAACGAGCGTCTTTAGCGACCTGCGGAAGGCGGTGATCCATCGGCCCAGCTCCACGTTGCAGTAGGGGCCGAGGGGGTCGCAGCAGACGAAGAGCTGCACCGTACGATCCCAGTGAGCACAAGACAAGTCTCTCCGACCAGGACACATCAGGGACGCGTCCAGCTGGAGCACGGTGAAGTCCGACAGTCCTGCAGAAGAACGACGCTTAAGGGGAAAATTCCAGGATGGCCCTGATCCGTCCTGGACTAACCACCAACATTCACACAGCCGAGCAACCCAGGAGTCACACACCCTGCGGCATGTCCACCGTGGCCACGGCGCCGTTCTTCCCCTGCATTTTCGCCTTATCAAAAACAGGAACGACCTTTGCTGGGCTCTGCAGTCTGGCCTGTAGATCCGCGTAGAAATCAAACCTGACGGGAGGAAACAGACTGAGCCAAGCAGAGGTGGGCAACCTGAGGCCCGCGGGCCACATGTGGCCCCTTTCACCATCTAATCCGGCCCACGGAGGGTTGTCAGCTTGACTGGTCAGGAAAAGAGTGGACCAGTGAGCTCTGCTCTTACCACTGCGCTTGCCAGTTGACGAAGCTGAAGGAGGGGTAAAGGAACAACCCCATCTCTGCCAGAACCCCCTGCTGGTGAATAGCGAAGAAGGTGTTTGGGGACGGCGTGTTCTGGAAGGACACGTACACCAGGTGTCCGGACCTGTGCAGCCAAACCAGTCGACACACCGGAACAAAAACAGTCAGGAGATAATAAGAGTTCAAACTTCCAGAAAGCCATTTTTTCCAAAGACAGAATCTGCGGACGTAGCATCTGTGAGATTCCTCAGTGACTCTAGGTGGCGCTGTTCTTACTGGAGCGCCTGGACGACCGAAGGCTCCGGGTGCACCATGGAAGCAGGGATCTCCAGGGTGGTGTTGCATTCATCCTCCACGCAGTTCATCTCCTGGATGGACTCCCAGCGAGCGTGTAGACCAGGACCCCGGAGGCCTTGGAGGTGGCCATGTTCTGCACCTGCAGGGAGCCAAGACACCACCAAGAGAGTCCAAGCTTTGCTCCCTGACGCTCGACAGGCTGAGATCACCACACTCCAGGAAACCAAATAAACCAATGGGATGATGGAAGAAATCCTTAGGGCAGGGCTGGCCGATCATTTAGCCCGAAGGACCCCTTTGGCTTTTAGATCTTGATGAACGGCTGCAACTAAGCCCCCCTAAGGGAACTGGGGAAATGACTGTGAAGGCTCTGTGGGCCGAAATAAATAGTTCAATGGGCCACCTGTGGCCCCCGGGCCTCAGTTTGCCCACCTCTGCCCTAGGTGAATCCTCACGTGGAGGCGGGATTAGGACGGAGGCCACAGCGGAGCAGCTCGGAGAAGCTGGATTATCGAGCCGCAGCGTCGTGAACCGACCTTTGTGAAGAAGGAGCAGTTGCCCTCAGACACCCAGGCCACGGCGCCGGCCACCGAGGGGGGGGCGGGGCCACAGCCGTCGCCTGCCTCCACTAGCTGACAGGACTTCCTGCTCCACTGCGTCTTGAGCCAGTCATACCTGGCGTTCAGCCTCTTGGAGATTATGGGCATTTTCCATTCTGTACAAAATGTAAACCGCCATATTTATAAACAGTTTATTTATTTATAAACATGCAAACAACCCCCCCCTGATTGGAGGAAAACTGGCAGCTAACCCGACTGAGGGTAATTCTGATCGTTAGAGCGGTGAAGTCATGTCAGAGCGTCGGCTTGGAGCCGGCGGGGCAGCCGCTCAGCCTGTTCTTACCGTCTGAAGTGAAAACAGCCTGTGCAAGGCCACAGCTGCGAGACACGCAGCTCCAGGAGTACAAAACAAAGGGGATCCAGTTGCCCAGGGAGAAGACCGGGACGGGGACGAAGTGCAGCCGGGTCAGAACCTCCTCCTTACTGCAGAGACAGGCCGGAGGGTCGACACAGGTCAAACACCACCGCAACAACCAAAGGGAGACACGCGAACGCTGCCAATCAGCACAACAGGAAGTGCCACTGCAACACAAGTAGTCACATTTGGGGATGTTTTTGGGTTCCACGGTGGCACCCTGGTACCTGTGCGCCCCGGCCACGCGCTGCACCTGCTCCCTCATCCAGGTGACGTCGCTGAGGGCAGAGTCATCGAGCGAGAGGAAGAGCAGCTGGGTGCTGCTGGGCAGATCTTCCACCAGGCTCCTCAGAGAGGCCTCGGAGGTCCACAAGCACTCCAGAAAGCCGGACCTGTTCGTGTAGGTGTGGATGATGAGAGGTCCCCGAAGAGCCCCGGGCTCGTACGAGAACTCTCCCTCCAGGGTTCGGACCGTGAAGGGCTCCGCGAGTGTCCCCCGGTTCTGGACAGTCCGTCAGAAAGTCCTTTCTGCTTCTCGACATCAGCGCTTTGTCCGCGGCGTCCAAAAAGTTTTCATCTCCAAGCAGTTTCGGTTTCGTTACAGCTAAACTGAGTGGACTTGTCAGAACCAGGATCCAGACCCAGAGCTCGGAGCGCCACTCGACCATGTTCAGTGGTTCCGAACCTCCCCGAGGCAGATGGCAGACCAGGGCTCGGTTCTGTCCATGTCCGGACCGTCCCGTCCTGGCAGCTGCGACTATCGGTCCACGGTTCGAACTGACAGGCTACGGTGGCCCGGAGAGCCCAAAAAGCGATGATTGCGTCCGGAAGTAGTTATTAGCAGTTCATTTTCAGCCGCGGACCGAGAAAACAGCTGCTCGTGAACATCTACTGAAACACAGCAGGTCAGCTGACCAGGGCCGCTGCATCGCGGGGTCCCTGCGTGGGCTTGGTCACGTTGGGGGACCATTGGGGGAAACAGCGGCCCCTAGCGACGGGCCTGCGGCAGCGCGCTGGAATTTCAACTGTGAGGAAGAGGAGGCGTCCACGGGAGGAAGAGGAGGCGTCCACAGGAGGAAGATGAGGCGTCCACGGGAGGAAGAGGAGGCGTCCACAGGAAGAAGAGGAGGCGTCCACGGGAGGAAGATGAGGCGTCCACGGGAGGAAGAGGAGGCGTCCACGGGAGGAAGATGAGGCGTCCACGGGAGGAAGAGGAGGCGTCCACAGGAAGAAGAGGAGGCGTCCACAGGAGGAAGAGGAGGCGCCCACAGGAGGAAGAGGAGGCGTCCACAGGAAGAAGAGGAGGCGTCCACAGGAGGAAGAGGAGGCGCCCACAGGAGGAAGAGGAGGCGTCCACGGGAAGAAGAGGAGGAAGATGAGGTGTCCACAGGAGGAAGATGAGGCGTCCACAGGAGGAAGATGACGTGTCCACAGGAGGAAGATGAGGCGTCCACGGGAGGAAGAGGAGGAAGATGAGGTGTCCACAGGAGGAAGATGAGGCGTCCACGGGAGGAAGAGGAGGAAGATGAGGTGTCCGCAGGAGGAAGATGAGGCGTCCTAAGGAGGTAGAGGAGGAACATGAGGCGTCCACAGGAAGAAGATGAGGCGTCCACAGGAGGAAGATGAGGCGTCCACAGGAGGAAGATGAGGTGTCCTAAGGAGGAAGATGAGATGTCTACAGGAGGAAGATGAGGCGTCCACAGGAAGAAGATGAGGCGTCCACAGGAAGAAGATGAGGCGTCCACAGGAGGAAGATGAGGTGTCTACAGGAGGAAGAGGAGGCGCCCACAGGAGGAAGAGGAGGTGCCCACAGGAGGAAGAGGAGGCGTCCTAAGGAGGAAGAGGAGGCGTCCACAGGAAGAAGATGAGGTGTCCACAGGAGGAAGATGAGGCGTCCACAGGAGGAAGAGGAGGTGCCCACAGGAGGAAGATGAGGCGTCCTAAGGAGGAAGAGGAGGCGTCCTAAGGAGGAAGAGGAGGTGTCCACAGGAGGAAGAGGAGGCGTCCGCAGCAGATGGCACAAGAAGTGACGCCCACCTCAGCATGATCACTGGTTTATTAGGTAACTTTGTACAATACAAAAACAGAACTGGAATATATGGCCAAAGCAGAACGTGTTTGTCGTCTCTTCGTTTGCTGCTGGTTTCCACGACGACTAAATATTGCTGCCAGAGTATAATTTTAAGCATCAGGGATCATTAAATATGAGAAAATTCCACCCTTCCCCCCGACAACAGACGCTGAATTCTGAAACGTACAAAAGTTGTGACCTAAGCCGGCTCAGTATATAAAAATAAACACTAACACTTATGACATTATATATGATGGTCCAAGGCTAGTGCAAATAGCTAAACACAATAGAAAGCGGGACAGTTCAGAGCTTTTCAGCCATTTTTAAAAAGGTCTTAAAAGGCGCAGGGTTGTCTGGTGGGGTTTTTTTTCCTTTTTTATTCTTTTCGGGGGTTAATGGCTTACCAGATACACAAAAACAATACTTTAATGCACGAATAAAGATCGGGTTACGTTTGGATGCTGCAAGTTCAGGTTTTCCTGTAAACATAGGTCACCTGACCTTGATTGTATAACAGACAGAACGCAGGGTAGGGTTCTCTTCTGTTCTCTGCACTGCTCTGTAAAACTGTATACATTAAAACCAACCTCAGAATGAAAGAAAAAGAGCAGGAAGCAGAAATCCTGACAGGATGCAATTAACAAGAGTAACAAGGGTCATAATTGGATTCAACGCGGTTTGGCCTCCGTCACACAGGTCTGTCTGGGCTCTCATCCAGGGAAGACGCATTCTTCACTTAGCTAGGAGGCAGCGAGGGGGATCAACACCCCATCCGTCTGATGGCAGGCCCACAGGAGGGGTTGGGAGGGGGAGGAGGAGAAAGAGGAGGAAGACGAGGAGGAGCAGGGTGATGTCAGTGCCATAAACTTGTGTCCTGAAGTTGGCAAATTAATTGAGCTGCGCTGGTGCTGCCGACTGTCTTTTAAAAGATTTTGCCTTTCTTTTTGTTCTTCTCCAGAGTCCTGAAGGAGAGAGAGAGAGAGAGGCTGTAACATTGGTCACCTGCTCACCAGAACAGAACCTGCACACATGGGCTCAGGATCCACGCTTCCTTCAGGATCACATCAAAGTCAGTCAGGCCTGGACTATCTGATGGCTGCTGGTTGGAATAAAAGAGAAACCACTTCGTCTTTTTCTACCTTTAATGTGACCAAAAACACCAACACACTGAGTCAGCGTTCCCTGCCAGGTGGGGAGGACGTCTCCCCACAGGTCCTCAGGTCTCCACCCAGGTCCAGATGGGTCCAGCTCTGGGCCCTGGCCCCAACCTTCCTCTGGAGGAGGCCCGCTCTGGTGACCCTCCTCATCTTCAGCTCTCCAACAGAAGCCTGGGAGGGGCCAACACTGGTTGTTCTTCATCAGGAAAGGCTCCCATGTTCCTCCTCCTCCTCCTACCTCGCAGCCCAACCATCTGAACGCTGTGGGCACACGCAGGAGCCAGCCAGGAGCTGCAGAAGCTCCTGCAGCTCCTCTCATCTTGCTGGTGGCCTCCTGGAAGCCTCCCTGAGCAGCTTCCTCCTGGTCTTCATCACTTCCTGCCAGCACGTCCAGGTCTTGGTCAGGTCCCTGCGGAGCCACAGTTGCTCCTGAAGACCACCGTCTTCCCTGTGGACCACGGTCCAGCTAAAGCCTGGGGAACTCTCCTTCCCTTCTCCTGACTGATGCCTCCAACGGTGAGAGCCCTCTGAAGCTCTGAGCACCACGACTTTGGGGTCAGAGGTCAGGAAAAGGCTCCCGGAAGAGCTGAACTTTATTTGGGATCGATCAGAAGATGGCAGGTGTGGACGGACGACTGCTGAACACGTGACCTCTCAACCATCCCAGCTACATTTGAGCGGCTACAATGTTTGTTCTAATTTCTCCCAATTAAAGCCAGGACACATTCACACTTTAGGTCACATTAAAGGTAGAAAAGGCGACATTTTACCAGGGGCGCGTTGACTTTTTTAACCTACCTGTAAGATATATTTGGTAAGGTCATGTAGCCAATTGTAGGATGAGTATTTGCTTTATTATTTCTGTGTTAGCTGCTCTAAAACCACTTTATGTAGCACAAATATGATGGTGGACTCAAAGCGCCTTTTTTGAAGACACCCAGCGCGGTTGCTCTGATAAAAGTCTACCTGGAGGCTTCAAGTTTCTGCTGTTCCATGCGCTGCTGGGCCTCCCAGTTTGCCCGCTCCTCCTCGAACACGCGCCGCTTCTCCTCCAGCTCCTTGTGCTGGGCTTCCAAGTTCTTTTTCATCTGCTCGTGACGCCTCTGGAGCTACGGGGACACGTGCAAGAGGGCGGCAAACATGAGTAACGGGGCCGATCTGCCGGGGCCGATCTGCCGGGGCCGATCTGCCGGGGCAGCTGTGCCGGGGCCGATCTGCCGGGGCAGCTCACCTCTGCTTCAGAGTCCTTCAGCTTCTGCACCTTCTCCTTCACTTTCATTTCAAACACTTGCTCCATCTCCATCTCCATCTTCTTCATCTTATTCACGTGCTCTCGTCTTTCCTCCTCCATCTGGGCCAAGGGGCTTCTGCGCACACACACACACACACACACACACGTTTGCTCCAGCAATAATCATTTCCCAAATGTTGGTTTAATAGAGGCGACACGGCAGGAGGCGGGATTAGGAAGTCCGTAATCCAAGAGGGTGACGGGAAAGTCGACAGGACCCAACCAGCAGGATCTAAAATGAGAGCGCACGTGAAGCCGAGGTGCTGGATGAAGTATTAGTGAAGCCGGCTGAAGCGCTGGTGCAGCGTGAACGCAGAGACCTGATGCTGCTCGCGAGGCTGCCTGACTCTGGGTTCAGGGATCTTTCTACCAGACGGGCCCGGCCAGAGGAGACCGCGCTTCCCTCGGGAAGGTCGGGAGGTCGACCCTTCAGCCAGCCCTTCAGGCAAAAGGAATCCAGACAGAACCCAGCAGTACTCGTGCTCTAAAAGATGGCTGGACTTTGGGTTTGCAGATCTCTGCAAATGTTGTAACAAACTGGGCATAACTAGCTCTAACACGATGGGCTGAGGTCAGGTCTCTGGCAGCAGGTCTACGAACAGCAGCAGCAGCGCATGAGCGCAAAGAAGATTTCTGCCGGGAGAGCTACAGGAAAACATCGGCTAGTCGGTCGACCAAATTGGTTCCGGCCATCTTTCCTCCACATCACGGAAGAAGAGCAGGAGTCCAGCGGACCGGATCAGCGGTGGAAGGTCAGTGAAAACGAGAGTGCGGAGAGAGGGGGCGGGACAAAGGGGCTGAGAAGTAAGTTTAAAAACCACTTACATTCCTTCAACCGTGTCAAGTCTAAAAAAACAGAAACAACACAATCACAGGCGCACACAGACAACATGCAATACTGAGGTCATGCACTCAATGTGCCATTAAAGCAAACCTTCTCCACAACTGAAAAAAGAAATAAATAAAGCCGACTGTCAAATGGGGCTGTAAGAAAAAGGCACAATACTGTACGGACTCACTACAGCACAGTACTGGTGCATTTCATGTTGCGTTTAACTATTGTATTTAAGCCTCTGGTGGCTAGATGGCGGTATTTAGTCACCACTCTCCCTTTCATTTTCCACATCAAAGCCCTCGCTGGCGCTCGGGACGTTAGCGTTAGCCATTTTGGTTGCTGCAGACAGGTTGAATAAGATAGAGTAAAACACAACCTGGTGCTGCAGCAGTCGATGCTGAAGTAGAGGTGAAGAAGTGGGGGAAAGCCATGCTAACCACTAGCTGTGCCATGCTATGATCTAGTACAGTGGCAAAACAAATGATCACCATCATGCACCATACAATGGCAACAGGTAAAGAGTGGATGCTCCTCCAACTGTGGATCCGGTTCTCTTTCCAGAGCAACAGGAGAAAACTGGATGATACCTCCCCCCCCAAATTCAAACCTTTCTGCCGGCCGACAACCCCCAACCCCTGGGCCGTGGACCGCTACTGGTCCGCGGGTCATTCGCACAGAAAAAATAAATAACTTTTTACTTATTATGTGAAACAAACTGTGTTTTACTTTGAAACCTAAGGTTCGCTGTTGATGCATGTTTTTTTATTACACTTGGAAAATACCAGAGTTTACGTGCCGGTCATCTGCTCTTTTGTTGTGTTTATCCCCCACACCTCAAGGGCCGGTCCCTGGAAGTGCTGTCGAGCCCAGACAAGCCGAGCATGTAGAGTAACTACAAGCTGCAGTGTGCAATTAAACGGAGGTCAAAGCTGTCGGCAGCCATTAGTCGGAGCTGCTTCCTGCTTCCCGTGTGAGAGGAGCCTCAGAGGTCGCGTGAAGGGGGACTTACTTCATGGACAGCGGCCCTTTAGCTCTGTTGTTGTCCACCCCGTTGTAGGTGACAGCAGCGAGCTTCCTGCTGCGGTAGTTCTCATAGTGGACGTTGTCCGTCACGTCCTTCAGGTCCTGCATGTGAGTTCTGAAGACGCAAAAGCAGGTGACCCTGGAGACCCCTTCACTGATGCGTTTATGGACTCAGAAAGAGTTTGTCGGTACCTGATGAGCATGTCCCTGAGGATGGTGAAGTCGCAGTGGTCGCTGTTTTCAACTACAGCGGAGAGGATTTCACATCGGTCAGGTTGCAGACGCAGAGTCCGCAGGTTTGTAGGTGTCAAGTGACGGTGAAATACCTTCTGCCACCCCCCAGGGGTACTGCCGGACTCGGACTTTCTTGCTGTTCATCTCCATGATGGTGTTGCTTCCCACTACAGCCAGCGGCAGCTTGTCCTTGTGAAAGAAGAAGAAGAAGAAGTGTGTTTTCTCTCTCCGACTTTGTGACCCAGCGTCCCAAACGCCGAGTGGCGGCTGGCCGGCGTACCTTGATCTTCCTCACTAGCCTGTTCTCCTCCTCGTCGCCTGTCTCAGGGAATTCATAGATCTTGATCTTGTGCTCTTGGATTTCACGCATGATCTGGAGGGGGAGACGAAGCGTCCAAGTTATTTTTCTCACCATACGGGAGGCCCAACGCAGCAGCTGGGGCGCCTAGCAACCGCCGAGCCAGGACGGCTGGATTCAGGACAAAAAAACAACAAACCCAAGCAGAGCGGCTGTTTTTCAGCAGTGGGTGCGAGGGAAACCACTGACCTGCTTCTTGAACCGCTGACATTCCTCTGGGGTGAGGGTGTCTGCTTTGGCGATCAGCGGGATGACGTTCACTTTCTCGTGCAGCCGCTTCATGAACTCAACATCCAACGGCTTCAGGCTGCGGGGAGACAAAACCGAGAGCTTGGAGCCGCCGGCCGTCAGACCGGGTTGGCCGTCAGACCGGGTTGGCCGTCCTCGGCACCTCCAGAGCCAGGGTGCTCTGCACAAGGACCCAGCGGCGGTGACAAGAGCTCTGCTATTCTTGGCTCTGAATGAGTAACACTGGCATCATCTGGAGCCTTGGATCGGACAGATCTGCCCCGCCACAACCACTCTGGTGGACCAAACCGTTTGGCTGGTTAAAAAGGAGCCGTTTCAAACATTTTCCATCAGGAGCTCCGGTCATTTTAGCACATCAGCAGAAACGCAGCGCAGTTAGTGGGAAACTGCAACTGTGAAGGCCTAGAAAGCAAACTGGGTTTACGTCTGGGAAGGCCTGCGTGCTTTGGATCAAAGTACTCTGCGTCTGGAAGGATCCCTCATGAAATCCAATTTAAATTTTTCCAAGTTCAGCTTTCAGGAAACCAGCGGCTCCTTTTCATCCTTACCGCCACTCATCAGAGAAAATGCTAACTATCAGGTACTTTTATAACATCTGGTCCTGAGTAAGTTCATTTTAACGGGCTTAAAGTCTTGTTTCACAGTCTCTTCTGATCAGATGAAGCTCTAAAATGAACCAGAAGAGCAGAAAAAACAAGGTGGCAAGCATATACTGACGGCCATCGAAGAGTTATAACGCTATAACCACCTCTGTGCCTTCTGGAAAAACACGTCTGACCGGCCTGCGTTTCCGTCCTGCCCAAGCGGATTTTTTCCACTCATTTCTTGATCCGTGTTTACCGTATTTCCAGACTGTAAGTCGCACTTTTTTTTCTTATTTTGGCCAGGCTGCCACTCATGCGTGAATTGTTACAGTGTTTACGGTAATTTCACAAGTGTGTTACTTTCACACTGACAACCACACAACAGCACTCTGCGCTTGCACCAGTATCTGCCACTTCTGTACCCCCAAAAGGTAAAATGTCAACATCTAACTGGTAACTTAAAAGGGTTAGGACTGGAACTGGAAGTGAAGCCGAGTTGTTCAGAAGCGACGTCGAGAATGACTAATTCAGTGGTTTTTCATGTAGCAGGATAACCAACCATCAGCGCGTTATGCTAGCACACCGTACACCTGTACAGCCTGTTGTTTCCACTCTATTATTTTTACAACTGGCCTTAGAAGATGAAATGTCTCTTTTAAATATCAGATTCTGTAAAATATATTTCCTGAAAGCTGCTACTTTTTTTATTTCTCTTTTTTTGTGACTTTTACTCTGAAGCAACCTGTAGTTTGAAAAACGCAGACGATTGAGCGGTGGGATTCTGAACGGACCAGTGACTGGTTCTAAAGCAGGGACGTGGCACTGGGACTTACCCGTGTCCTGAGGGAGCAATGAAGTACAGGCAGCAGTGAATTCGGCTGTCGGGCATCTGGCGCCGGTTCACCCGGGACTCCGAGTTCAGGTAGTCCTCAAACTTGCTGTCTATGTGGTCGATGACCGGCTGCCAGCTGCAAACACAGGGCACATGTTCACAGCTCCGAGGACCCAACGCCCGTCCAGCCCAGGCCTCGCTGGTCTTTACCAGTTGCTGTTGTCAACAGCGTCGCCAAACCCCGGAGTGTCGACAATCGTGAGCAGCAGCTGGACGCTTCCTTCCTTCACCAGGACTTTGGACTGCTCCACCTGAGACGGGAACAAAATGGCAGAAAACACACCGGTGGCACCAGCTCCAATGCTGCATTTACATGCACTTGAAATGTGGAACCGCCCACGCTAGCACCATGTAGGGACACCCCAAGGGACGCTGCATCAGGTGACAAACAAAAGCAAGGGAACAGATGTGGCTGTTTCAACAACAAGGAAGTAACCTTGAAGCTAAAAAGTAGACAATAGAGTCAACTGATAAATAAGCACTTAGGTCAATAAGAGACAATTAGAGCATTTTTACGACCGTATTGTACGAGGTGCACCTTTTTCGTGGTATAGACTTACACTCGGGCGAGACTTACGTAGGCTCTAGGCTTGTGACAACTACCAGTATGTGCTACTCCTGTACAGCTAAAATTCAATTTAACCAATGACTTAAAGACAACTGAGAAAGACTGAACACAATCGCCCTCAAAAGCAACTCCTTTTCATCGACCAGTAAAAATTTAGTGGATTCAGTGATGTAGAATGAGATGGAGATTTTGGTAAACTTGCTAACCAGTAGCTAGTGTAGTATTTTTGGTCCGGGCGTGAAGTCAAACAGGAAACCAGACCTGTGAAGCAAGATTTATTACACAAATGTGGACTCTTCGACAAACAACCTGGGGGCATGGGCCCCCGGTGTATGACGGGGAAGAGCATCTTCACTTCCGCATCCAGACCTTTTGAACACATGACCGCGCCCAGTAGGCGTGTCTGACAGTGACGCAAAAGTCCCGCGCTAGCGCCAGGGCCACAAGTGGGCATGACTTGTCCCATATACTGGGCCCCACATACTCGGTCATACAGAAGAAATACCAACTTTATGTAATCATACAATCATATACGGTTATACCTAAGTCTGATGATTATGATTACTGCAAATGACAGCCAATATTTACTACACTAGCTTGTTGGAGTCGGGAGCTTGTTAGGCTAATTCAGCCTTTTTTAGCCTCACACAGATGCTCTTTACGCTAAATGGCGGAATTGAATTATGGTTTTTTCTCCTCTGTGACACATTTTTTGACCGATGCGACTCAGTCAGGTGAACACGGTACTCTGCCTTTGCTGGCCTCACTCTAGCCGATTAAAAGGGCTGAATCAAGCACTCCTGAATTTGTCTGAGTGTTCGTGAAGGTGGTGGAGTCCCTGCTGAGGCTCCCCTTTACGGGAGCGTACCTGAACAGTCTTTTTGATGCGATGCGAAGGTCCAGGGTAATCTGACGAGTACAGGTCCGTTAGGAACAGAGAGTTGATCAGCGTAGACTTGCCCAACCCTGATTCACCTGAGGGAAAAACGAGGGTATAAAAGACACGTCAGCGTTTCAGTCAAAGTGGGGATCTTCTGCCCTCTCGGCTGATCTCCATCCTGGAAATAAGAACCTTGAACATTTTTAAGGATGGCTTTCTATCTCATAGTCCCAGGCCCATTCAGCGCCTACCAGCAGCCCCAGCGTACCAAACCCGAGATGAAGGTGAAGATGATGATGATGAGTTCCTGGATGGAACGTGAAACTCTACACATTCCTGTGGTTTCACAGCTCGGCCGAGCCGAGCCGAGCCGAGCCGCATGGACCTTTAAAAGCTACACAGAGCACAAAGCCTTCCACAGCTACCCATCTGCAGCTTTTCTTAATTTGCTCTAAATTAACAAAAAGTGTTGTTTTTTTTTCTCCCAGAAAAAGTTCTCAGAACAAAGTTGAGCGCCAACAGCAATCTAGCAGAAAGAATGCACAGAATCAACAAAAGCCAAGCTGTGTGCACCAGAGGATACATTCTTGGATGCATGCTGGGTAGAAAGTCTGTCCACCACAGGAAACCATTATGACCCCAGGGCACATTTTCCTTCCAAATCGGGACTGCTGACAGAGAGGATCTTGGCTTGCTGTCAAACATCACATCCCAGCATCTCAAGGACCGTTTGCGTTTCCAACCAACAAGCTGCTGCCTCAAGCTCATCGAGAACAAATGTTTTAGGCTTCATTCGAATCACAGGGCAGCAATGTTCACCTTGTCTCCAAAAATAATAGCACCATGCCAAGGCACGTCGCTTCTGCACAACTGTGGCTTCACTTTCTCGCTTACACACACACACACACACACACACACACAAATAACACTGGAAAACCGGCTGATGTCGACTGCAATAAAAGCAAAACTCGGTGATTTCTGTAAAACGAGTGCAGAAGCAGACGTGCGCTCTTACCAACAACCATCAGGGTGAACTCAAAGCCCCGCTTCACAGACTTCCGGTAGACTTGGTTGGGGAGGTTTCCAAAGCCAACAAAGGTCTCCAGATTCTTTTGCTGCTGCAGGAGAGAAAAAAAAAACCGAAAGTCAAAACCCACAAAGAAACATAATCTTTCACACCCACTAGAGACAAAACCTACATGCTTTCAGGCTTATTACATTAATAAAAAACCCAAGTTTCACCCCTAGTTTCTTACTAAAATACAATCCTAACCCTATTTCTTTAATATCCGTATTTCAGGAGTGTATGTTTTGTTTTTTGAATTGATTCTTTTATAATCAAACTATCACATTTCACAGACACAAACGCTCATATCTACGTCCTTGAAAAGCACAGAGAGCTTCCTTAGTCGATACTTACAGCTGTTTTGTGTAGATTGGTGCAGGATGGTGGCGGCAGCCGATATTTTCAGGGCAGAAATCAAAAACAGAAAAGAAAAAAAAAACAACAACTGAGAATCCATCTCTGGCAATAAAAGATAGCATCATAATAGTTATGTCTACGAAGGAGGCCTAGAGTCGTGGTCCCGACGTCCCTGAAAAACACATCTTGCCCAGCAGCCACCCGAGGCTCAACTACGATTCTTAATATTCAATAATATCTCATGAACGGACGGACTTGTTCAGCTTCGCGTGGGCCTCCTTCCTAGCAGAAACCAGACAGAGAAAATGTGAGAGGCTTCGTTTTACCAGGACAACTGTCTGTTTCCTCTCACAGCGGATGTGGCGACAGGTGAAAGAATGAAAAACAAAAGAGAAAAAAACATTTGCTCTGGCAGGTTTTAAAATGGTTGCCGGTCGGCTTCTCCCCAGATGACACAAACTAACCAGGTCCAAACCAAGCAGGGATTTAAACTACAGGTCAGAGGCTGCAGCCAACGGCCTCAAGTCAAAACACACCTCCGGGATCCACGATAATCCAGATTACAGGCCACCACAAACCTCTTGACACGCCAGTGGGAGCCTTCCTCCTGAATTTAAAGGCCAGACTCAATTCCCACGTCATGCTAATTTAATCTAGGTATTGACCACCCACCATGAAGCGGTCGACCATTTTAAAAACGACAACAAGCTGCTGACCTGGTTTACCGACTGATTTTGTTGGGCTCGAAATAAAAATAAATTCTGCCAAGGATTATTCTGTGTATCGCGCTGATGTTTCCCCCCAATCATTTGTTTAGGAGTAAACTAAGCACAAACTATATTCACTATGTATTAAAACATACAACAACAAATGTCGCGTCTGTTCGGGGCTAAACTGGTCAGCGTAAACCTAAAGCTTTTAAACCAACACAGAACAACAAATGATCCATTCAGTGGTATTTGTAGTAAACCTTTTTTAAACGCGGTTCCATGCAAAAAAAAGTTTTTTTTAAAAAAATCGGAATTTAACGGCAGTTGTGGTGTCGCCTGTTAACTGACACACTGAAATAGCCAAAGGCAGGAAATGACATTCCGGCACGCTCATACCAGAGCTCCAGCTAGCAGCTAATTAGCTAGCCCCTCAAGTGGAGGCGGACGACTGGGCGTTGGTTGCTCACAACTGCACCAGCTCGACACCGGCCAACCGCAGGCGATCCCGCGTCAAAAGACGCGAAACACAAACCGAGGCTGAGTTTACAAAATCGCTCTGGAAACAAAAATCGACGCGAACATATGAAGGCAGCGAGCTTACCCATAGCGTTGACGATCTCTGCCGCCTTTGAAACCACTGTTGCCAACTCCTCCTCTTCTTCTTCTTCCCTCTCTTCTTCTTCTTCTTCTCCTCCTTTGGGTTTTTACCGCTGCTGGCAGCAGCGAAGTTTCATTACTGCCACCTTCAGGTCGCCGTCCTCACGTATTTAGGCCCTTTTCATTATTCCTCCTGCCCCTCAACAAGCAAAGCTGCTATTGGCTGTCGAGGTGTCGTGGTAGGTTGCTAGGCGACGCCACGTCCAATTAGCGTAATTTTCGGTTTGCAGGTTTTCGTAACGGCCTAAAGAAATAAAAGAAAATAAATAATGCCCTGGGACAGACAGAAAACAAGCAAACACCCTAAATATGTTTGTACGACAAACAATCTGGGTTTTTTTGGTTATTTTTATAATTTCGCTATTTAATCAATGTCAGTGCTTTTCAATGTCTTACCTTGTTGTTTGGTTTATTTATAAGACAGCGCACGTCGATGGGCATTTCTGTAAAGGTGCCAGCGTTAACCAAAGGCTAGTTTTCAAAGATGGTCCTCTTGCTAGATGATCAAAGGAGACGTTAAGACCTCCGGCCATTAAAATACAGGAGATGTGTTACATGTTCCACAGTTGCTGCCTTCGGCTAAACAAGCCAGTAGTATCGGGCCAGTGTAATATAATATAGATTCTTGCTTTGAAACGTATTCTAAAGATCAAATGTCAAAGCTTACTGATATTTTAATCTTGACATGTCATTTGATCTGTCACTGTCGCGTGTGGGCGCGCGTGTGGGATGCGAGCGCTCAGCAGCGCCCTCTGCTGGTCGAGCGGGGGAACCGCAGAGGAAGCTCCAGGAAAAGTCCAGGAAAAGTCGCCAAAGCTCTTCGTCTTTGGTCGCCTTTGATAGAAAAGTTACCCAGGCACTTAGAAAAGCCACTGGGCTTAGCGAGAAGGTAGCAATATTGCGCATATTGGTAACTTTTGCGCGTCTCCTAGACTAAAATATTCTTCAGCTTTGTGTTTGATGAAGCTTTGGTTTTCTCTCCTCTCTCTCTCTCTCTCTCTCTCTCTCTCTCTCTCTCTCTCTCTCTCCTCTCCCTCTCTCTCTCCTGTGCGTGTGCTTTTTACAAAAATCTAAAATTATTAACACAAGTGTCAAATATTAACTGCTCTTGCTAAAATTACGATCCCAGCAAAAATAATGAAAGACAGGCACCGTTGAAGGTAAATTTAGCGGATTCAGAAGCACGGGAAAAGAGCAGTCCCTGTACTTATAATAAATAAGTACGTGAATAAAGTTGTCTATACTCCGTTTATTGAAAGTGTTTATTGAAATATTTTTTTAAATAAATTCTACATTTGTTAGTAATGTTTTAAATAAAAAATACTATACAAGCAATAATACGGGTTCTGGATTGTTTTTCTAGTGGGAGGTTTGGCTTGTGTTTTTGTAGTTTTTGTACTGTTCTCGTTGTTTTTCTTCAGATCCAAACTCGTTTTTTACAGAATTTTGTTGTGTGTGTGCCATGTGTGAGGGTTTCAGAGAGGCCTGCAGTTGTTTGCTGTGCCCAGCAAGAACACGCCCATCGTCCCAAACATCCAGGTCAACAGGTTTCCCTTAACTTCCCCATACAACCCTTGTCAGGAACATCTAAACAAATACCTGAAACACAGAGAACACGCCTGAAATGTCCCTCAGCAGGAAAAAGAGGCTGCTGCAGGAACTCCAGGCCGAACAGAGGTTCCACATCCTCCCGCAGCCCACTGAGGACGGTGTGCCCATCTCCCATCTGTCATCCATTGTTCTTGTGAACTTGGTCTCGCTCCGCGTACAGTTACTGTGTTTTTTAATTTTATTTTAATGGTTAACATTTACATCTGTCTGTCTGAGATGGGTCAAAGTTCCAGGAGATCTCCTGCCTGGGCTGTTTGCAGGGCCCAAACAGACGCTTGCCTTCAGGGTTTTTGTAACTTCTCTTAAGGACTGTAACACTGACTGTAACTGTAACTGTACTTCTATCTTTGAAGTAACGTGCAGTACCACACAAAGGCCACACGGGGAGTCAGGACCAGCCCTAATGCAGAGGGAGGGTGTCAATGAATAAACGTGATCACACACCCGACGCCGTGTTATTAATATACACCAGTGCTAAATAAGGACGTCAGGTGCCAGCTTCTCCGCTTGGTTGTGTTTCTCTGTCGGAATTGATATTTAGTGCTTCTGTCTAGTTCTTTGACTCAGACGCGTCTGCTTGGGGGGTGAGCGCGGACAGGTGCAGGGACAGAAAGGGACAAGGCAGATTTAAATAAGACGCCACGGTTTTCTGCCGAGTCAGAACCGGTTTAAATCCCTCTGCAGTGATTATCTGCACTTAAAAACGGGTTTGACTGATCTGAAAACAAGTTACCATTGCTGTATTTACGCCAGTCGTATCCCCATTTCTCCCTAATACCTGGTGTTTTCTTTGGTAGAATATTCGCGTGTAATGTAAGAGAGCTTTATGAGGAATTGAGAAATCCCTTCTCTCCTCATAAATTGCTACTTAAAGGAGAATCCTGCTGAGAAAACCCCCAAAGTCAGCTGCTCCATTTCCTTGGTGAGCGTCCATTCATCCGCAGTCAGCTGAATGCATTTATTTCCCACAACCACGACTTTACACACTCGCCCCTGTGCTGTGATGGAGACAGAAGCGGACCTCCTCGCGTCTGCCTCATCCTGTCAGCCAGTCTGTGGACCCACACATCACCATGGCAACGGCTTTACGGGATCAGGCACCAAGGCTGGCTTAGCATAGACGGACGGTCAGAGCCGCGTGGGTGAGATGATCCCGTCGCCGTGGTAACAGTGTCAGCGCGTCTCTGCGCGTCCTACTGACTTGGCTCGTGCAGCCGTGCACGTGAGAGCAGCTCAGTTACGTAAGAGCGGGGCCGCCCTGGATCAGCAGCCTGCAAACACGGCCGGCCAGACCAGCGCTCAGCTGGTGGCGCTCAGGAGGTCACATAGCAGCGCCTGCCCGCGACATGTGAGCGTTTATATAACGCGCGCGCGCGCGCGCGCGCGTGTGGGTGTGTGGGTGTGTGTGTGTGTGCAGCAGGAACATGTGGATGGGTGGAGCCGTCACCGTCGCCCTATCGCTGCTCCGGGCTTCCTGCACATAACAAACAGGGCTGTATCTGGGTCGGCGCGCCCCGGGGAGGGGCGCCCGCCCGGGGCGGGGGGCGGAGCCGCAAGCCGGGGCCGCAGCGCCCAACATGGAGGCTGCGAGGGGGTTTGCGTGGGTGGGGCTGGAAGACGCACGAGGACGACGAAAGACTGGGATGTCTGTCCATCCATCCATCCATCCAACCATCCATCCACCCATCCGTCCATCCATCCGTCCATCCATCCATCTATGGAAATGTGATAATAACACACTGGTATTGGAGCTAAATAAAACAGAATGAAAATGTGTTTTTCAGCTCTGCTGTTTCACAGCTGAATTGTTGCGCCAAACTGTGATAAATATCAGTGTCCTCATGTCTTTTATTATGTTTTTCAGTTAAAAAAATGAACATTTCCTCACAATTTCTGGCAGGTCCTCTGACAGCAGTGATGCACGCACAATGATGCAGAAAACAACATCAAGAGGAAAAAGAGATCCCAAAAATCAAATATATATCATGGGAAGAATATATAGAAAACTTTTATACTTATCTACTATATATTTTGCGTTTTTTTTCCCCTTAATTTGTATCTGTGTGTACAAAAAACTGCACAACGGGAAGAAAAACAACACAGCAAAGTGAGTCTTCACTTAAATTTATTCATACTATATATTTATATTCTATGTTCATATATTTATATATGTAGATATGTACAGAACCAGTCAAACTGATATCTCAACAAACAATCACACAGGTTTCAGTGCTATGCTGACAAGGATTGATTTTTAAAAACTGTACACACAAAGAGCGAGAACCCCGACGCCTCAGCCTTGACGGGCTGCAGCCGCCGGTTTCAAACCGACGGCCGACCTGCGGACGAGATGGCCACAAGGGGTGTCGCCCGGAACGAGTTAGCGTGGAAACCCCCCCAGTCGGCGTGGAGGCAGCCGCCAGGGACACAGGGAACACTCAAGAGCAACGTTCCAGGCAGGAACGTTGAACTTCCTGGAGATCGCTCACGTTAGCCACATTAGCAGCCAGTCGCACACATTCACAGGCTTGGACGCCAGCTTCTGCAGTCCAATACGAAGTCAGCCAGTCGGGTCAAGGTACGAAGGGCTTACGTCACTGTCAACACTCATCCCTTTGGAATGAAACGGCTTTTGGATCCACCAATTTGCTTTTTACAGCTTCATTCGTTTAGCTCAGTCTCTGAAAATAGAACAAAATACAGCAAGAACAGCTCAAATGTAAGCACCTGTGTGTGTGTGTGTGTGTGTGTGTGTGTGTGTGTGTGTGTGTGTGTGTGTAAAAAGCAAAAGCTGTTCGACACTTGTCCAGAGTGTGCGGGCTCCTTGACAAACCGGGACAAATCAAAGCCGTGTGAATACATTCTAGGAGCAGAGAGCAGAGGGCTTGGGGGGGCCCAGAGCCGGAGGGGGGGGCGGAGGGCTCTCGGAGGCAGGTACTGGTGCAGGCGTGTGGTCGGGGCACGGGCCACCCCTCACGGGTGAACTTTGAAGGAGAGCAGCTCCTCCGAGTGCAGGTTGTTGAGCGAGCGCAGCTCGGGCACGCTTGAGCAGCAGCTTGGTGAAGGTGGTGGCCGACTCGTCGCCGTGGTTCTCCGCGATCAGGTTCCGCAGGGCCCGGATCAGCTGGTCCTGCAGGGCCTCCACGGCCTTTAGGTCCTGGATGCCCGAGCGATCTGAGGACAAACGGGGATTAATTCCAACGACCGCCTGCTCCCAGAAGCCCGGAGCGCCTCGCGGAGTTCTTACCGGCTGAGACCAGCACCACGGCCGTGAAGAGGCTCATCTCCTCAGAGTCCAGCCGCAGCGCCGCCAGCTTCTCGCTGAACTCGCACATGGACAGCAGCAGCTCGCCGGCGCCCAGCGAGCACAGCGTGTCCAGGCTGTAACGCTTGCCGCTCAGGAAGGTCAGCGTGCGCTCGGCCGCGTCGAACAGGGAGGCGAATCGCACCATCAGCACCTGGGAACAGGTGGGGGATGAAACAGCGCTCGGCGCACAAAAAGCCCATTTGTCCAGGTTCTGGGGCCGTTTAACCCACTCACACACACACACACGTGCGGACTCGCGGGCCCGTCCTGCTCACCTCGAAGGTTCCGGCCTTCAGCAGGCTCACTTGGTCGTTCTTGGGGAGATCCCGGAAGCCCGGGATCCTCTTGGCAAAGTCCACCACCTCCTGCACAGCTGGGGTGAAGCTCATGGAGAACTCCTCCCAGATCTCCTGACTCGACTTGTTGGGGCTGACGTACGGCGACGTGTTCATGGGGCAGATCTGCGCCGAGGCAGGAGAGAAGACGGAAAAATCCCCAACACATTAGCTGACTGTTTACCAGGAGAAGAGCGAAAACCTCTGCAGTAGCGACAGAGAGGCTCACCAGGCGTGTCCTGCCGTTGGGACAGCTGCTCGGTTCATCGTGGCCCCTGGAGCCGGCGTGCCTTTGGAATCCGTGCCACGGCTTCGCGTCTCCTGCAGGGTCACTGCAGGGGGCGCAGTCGCGCTGCTGCTGCGGGGCGCCACGCGCCTCCTGCCTGTACGCAGCGTTGACCACGTGCGGGCTGTGGCGGTAGGCCTCCGTGTTTTGGTTCCAGCAGTTCCAGCTCTCCTGCTCTGCTGGCTCCTCCATGCGGCTGTCGCATCCCGCCTCGGTTGGCGCGGCGACCAGCGACCGCGAGGCCTGGCTCTGCTGGCTCTGGCCCTGCTGGCGGTAGGCGAAGGCACCTGGGTGCGGTCCGCCCAGCGCCACCTCATCTTCGCCGCTGTCCGACCCACACGAGGAGGCCGAGCTGGAGTTGGTGTCCATTGACATGACGGACTCGGAGTCCTGGGGACACTGCGGGGACGAGGGGCTGGAGCAGGACGAAGAAGAATCCGAGGCGGAGAAGGAGGAAGAGGAGGATGGCGGCGGGCTGGCGTGGTCGCTGGGGCCCTGGCGGCTGTGCAGCATGGTGTGCAGCTGACTGCCGTTGCTCATCATGTTGTTCATGGCGTTTTGCATCTCCAGCAGCATCCTCTGCTTCTCCCGCTTCGGGATCCGGCCAAATCGGACAGCTGAGATTTACACAAACACGCCGGTTAAACACTGGCTGTTGGCAATTGGCTGGTTAGAAATTCCATCATGAAGGAGAAAAAAAACCAATAATAAGATCAGTTTTAATAAGAGCATCTGGAACAACCGGCTGAATAGGTGTCGGGTATGATGAGACATTATTTAGCTGCATAACAGCTCAGCTGAATTTATCCTGGGTGAAGAGGATTTTCTTTTGAGGGCATTCGTGTCCATTTTTTCTCAGCTGTCTGTAAGTTAATGTTTAAATGAATTTCCAGCCCTAACGGTCGTTGTCAGGGGCCCCTAGAGGCCCCTAGCGGCCCCTAGCGGGCGTCGGTGGTAGTTGGAACTACCAGCTCCCCATCAGGTGAGACCAGGGCGAACAAAGCGGCGCTCACCGTCTCTGGACATGCCCACTGCCAGGCACTTCTTGAAGCGGCACTGCTGACAGCGGTTCCTGTTGATCCGAACGATGGTGCAGTTCTCCATTTTAAGACACTTCTTATACTGGATGTTCTGCTGGATGCTCCTTCGGAAGAATCCCTGCAGGACGCGCACATGAGAATTAGCCGGGCTGGCCAGGAATGGAACACAGGTGAAAGGCGGCGGCGGGTCCTGCAGCACCTTGCAGCCTTCGCAGGCGTGGACGCCGTAGTGGAAGCCAGAGGCCACATCACCGCACACCTTGCACAGCAGCACCATGCCGTTGATCTCTGAACGGACGGGACAGAAACAGCCCGTCGTTAGCATTCGGGCCCTCACAAGCAGGCGCTTTGGTCAGAAAGAGCAGTGTGCTGACTGGTAATGCAGGACTTGTTGGAGGACGAGGCACGGCCTGTCTTCTCCAGGCCCTGGCCACGCTGCTGGGGGCTTCTGGCCGTGGGGGGGCACGTCCACCACCATCCCGACGGCTCTGCTGGGCAGCGAGGGGCGGGACAGAGCGGGCGACGTGGACAGGTAGCTGCCGCCGGGGCTGCCGCTCCTGCAGGACTCTGGGCTGGAAGTGGAGCCGGAGGAAACGTAGGCGATGACCCCTCCTGTGGGGGAAGCAACCAAGCAGAAAACCCACAGGTTGTCATTAAAAACGCTCCCACTCCTCTTCACCAAAACAAAGGGCTCCGACAAAAGCCGAGACGGGAGCCGTCTGAGAAGCGTCCCTGGAGTGGAACCAGGTGTTCCTGACACACCCGCGCTTGTGTTTCCCCCGCTGACCCGCTGGTTGGATAACCACTTACATAACCCCGTCAGCGTTCCGGAGCGGCTGTGGGAGGGTGCTCCGCTGACCGGACTCCCCGGCCAGGGTCACGGAAGCACTGGAGCAAGGCGAGAAGTTCAAAGGAGCGAGGGGAAGAACAAAGGGACGTCCCAGGGCGCCGCCTGGAGCCAGCTCGCGGCCCATATCTCAAGGACCCGCCGGGGCCCCGGCCTTTCGAGAGCGTGCCCCTTAACCAGGACTCTGTTCCTGCCGCGACTCTGGCAGCTCCTGGTTTCCTGAGCGCCGGCTTCACAGCCCGCCCACACGGCGACCTGTCACCAATTCCTCCCAGATCTGGGTCAGAGCTGCTGCTGCTGCTGCTGCTCCGGCTCACGTGGACCTCGCAGGGAACACACCGAATTATGCAACACGCGGCGCCCGGGGACCGGCCCCAGCCAATCACACGCGCTCACTGCTGCAACGTGTGCAGGCCTCTCGGCCAATCAGAGGAGTGTTCCTAGTGAGCCTACACACGGCTGCACGTGGCCAGGCTACAGCGTCCATGTGAGTACAGTCAGAGGAAGATAAACACTGTTGTTGTTGTGTCAAACACAGCAGTGGTGCCGCTAACCCCATTTCATAACACCACAGGAGCATGCTTTAAGATACCCCGCTTTCACACACACACACACACGCACGCACACACACGTTAAACCTGCCTTTTTACATTTCAAAAACAGAAGAATTTAAATCAGGGCGTCCTGTCCTTGATTCTGTCTTCCTGACACATCCGGTCAGGACTGACCTCAGCTTTTTACACATCGAAAGAAGCTGAAGGAGCCCAAACTGACAAATATGTCCTCAAAACGTAGCGCTGCGCCTACACACGGGGCTGTTATAGAGAGGCAGGCCAGCAGAAGTCATGTCAGACTTCTCCACCTTTAATCTGACCCAGATTGTGAAAAACAAAACGTTTTATAGGGGAGGGGGGGCAAAAATAAAAATATGCAGAGCCTTCAACTTGGACCTTCTGACTGTGTTGGAACTCTCTTCCTGGACAGGAATCTACCAGCAGTGACCTCCAGGCTGGTGCTCCACAGCTGCCAGGTGGGGAGGACGTCTCCCCACAGGTCCTCAGGTCTCCACCCAGGTCCAGATGGGTCCAGCTCTGGGCCCTGGCCCCAACCTTCCTCTGGAGGAGGCCCGCTCTGGTGACCCTCCTCATCTTCAGCTCTCCAACAGAAGCCTGAGAGGGGCCAACACTGGTTGTTCTTCATCAGGAAAGGCTCCCGTGTTCCTCCTCCTCCTCCTACCTCGCAGCCCAACCATCTGAACGCTGTGGGCACACGCAGGAGCCAGCCAGGAGCTGCAGAAGCTCCTGCAGCTCCTCTCATCTTGCTGGTGGCCTCCTGGAAGCCTCCCTGAGCAGCTTCCTCCTGGTCTTCATCACTTCTGCAGCACGTCCAGGTCTTGGTCAGGTCCCTGCCGGGTCTTGGTCAGGTCCTGAAGACCACCGTCTTCCCTGTGGACCACGGTCCAGCTAAAGCCTGGGGAACTCTCCTTCCCTTCTCCTGACTGATGCCTCCAACGGTGAGAGCCCTCTGAAGCTCTGAGCACCACGACTTTGGGGTCAGAGGTCAGGAAAAGCCTCCTGGAAGAGCTGAACTTTATTTGGGATCGATCAGAGTCTCTTTAGAAGATGGCAGGTGTGACTTCTGAACCATCCCAGCTATTACAGCCTACAATTCTTAGTTTTTAGACGGGGAACGTTTAGATTGAGGGTGGAAAAAAAAGTTGTGACACGATTTCTCTCGGTTTCAGTTTTACATCACAAAAAGCTGACATTTCCCCACGCTAACTCCTCCATTCAAAGTCCGGCCGGTTTAGTTTCTGCAGAGATCTCGTCCCTGTCGCACTGTGCAGTGTAAACACGGGGAAAAGTGCCTTTGTTTTTCGTCTTACCGGGTTTGGCTGCTCCGGCGTCCTCAGGCATCTCCGCGAGGAAAAGTCGTGTTTTTGCTAGTTATCGGTCGCCTCTCCGGAAAAGAGACTAACGTGCGGGCTCCAAGTGGGCGAACGGCGCTGCTGAGGCTGGTCTCAGAGTTCCGGAGTGGCCGACGGGACCATGGCGCCTGTGCAGGGCGTTGGGAGCGGGAGAACTCCTTGTTGTGTGCGACCGCAGTTAGCCGAAAGAACTAAATGTTCTCAAACGTGTGCTCGCCCATGTGACCCATTTGCCGGCCACGCCCCTTCACTCGGCAGCGCGAGCCACTTTAACCCAGTGACACACTTTTAGGACACGGGGGGGCGGAGCTAAGCCGAGCTCGAGCGACGTAACCGGGGAAGCGTCCAGCAGCGGTCACGTTGCACAGAGCGCGGAGGCGGGTGACGCCTGCCGCGTGCGCGCCTGTTCCCAGACCTCTGCGTGGTTTTTAAAATTCCTCCCTTTAGGTTGTTTTTCTCGTTCGGGAGGACCCGCAGCCACAAACGCGGAGTACTTTCCTGCGCGTTTCTGCGTGTGCTGTTCAGTCACGTTATGGCGGGGCTAAATATTACGTCTCGACTGATTTAGGGATCGCTATTGTGGAGTTTCCTGTTGATAAATCACTGGCTCAAACCACCAGATCAATTCTCTTGGGATCGATAACATTAAATAGAAAAGCACTAGGAGACCCCAGACCCTCAGCAAGCACATCGTTTCCATGGATACTGGGACTTAGACTTGTAGGCTGGGGAACAGTCAAAGCCCTTTGTTATGATCTTTGGACGATCAAAGATCATTTCCTCCAAAAACATCAAATTGGATCTGTTCCTTTTCCCATCATCATTCCATTAAAACCTGATGATAAGTTATTTTGCCAACAGAACACTCAAAGACCGTCGTGCTACCTGGACACAGGCAGGTTTGGTGGTTCAGTGGAACCTTTGAGGCCCACTGGCACCCAGGGGCCACAGGTGGGGGAACCCGTCACAGTCACTCACCCTCTGGATGGCGACCCAGCTTTTCCAGGCGTTTACTTTTACACGTTCCAGGCCCAAAGGTTCCACACTTTCATCTGTGCCTTACTGTTTGAACCACGTCTTTACTCAGAAGCTCTTGAGGAAGGAGGAAGAAAACGTTAAAATTAACGTTTTACTGGGCACGCCTTTGTCAAACCGACGAGAGCAGCTGAGTAAAAACAGCATCACAGTGTTATTTTAATATAATTGGCATCTGAAACCTGGATGTGTTACTTTGAATCTCTCGGATTCTCCAAATCACTGACATCAGCGGCTGGGGCCTCCCGCTCGGTGGCATGTGTACGATAAACAGCAACGTCAAAACTCAATTTCTAACCAAATAAAATAATATTAAATACATATTCTGTATACATATTGCGATTTCTGTAGGCAGCTGAGGAGGGAAAAAAGGAAAGACGGACACTCGTCCTCCATGATTCTGGTTTTTCAGGCCTAAATCAGTGATTTCCACCACCTGGTTCTGGAGCGTTTATTACACACACGTTACTGGAATAGCTAGGAAAGACAACAGTTTAGAGGTTCGTAATATGAAGTGGCATAACATCAAAATCCAAACCAATGCAATCAAATGAATCCATCTTAATTCCTTCATTAATAAAAACGGAGCATTAATAATCATGTTCTCTCAGTCTAAGAATAAGAGACTATGAGAATACTGACAAGGACGAGCAGCTGAGGCCTTCATTAGAGCATCTGTTCATGTGAAGGCCTCATCTGTTACCAGACCGCCGCTGCTGTCACGCGCGAACACACGTGAACGCGGCTGGTTCCAAAAACAGTCGGAAAAGCTCCAGGAACCAGCTGGACCCAAACCCAGACGGCCCCATAGAGGAGACAGATCAGTGTCCACAGACACAAACCCTGCAGGCTACAGCTCTGGAACAGCACCTCTGCTGTGTCTGGCCCTCTGCTGGCTGGCTGGCTGGCTGGCTGGCTGGCTGGCTGGCTGGCGCCCTCTGCAGTAATAAAGTGGTTTTGCAGATTCTGAAGAAGCGTTGATTAGTTAAACCCTGTTAAAACATTATTATATTTACATTTAGGGCACGACAGGATGATGTTAATTACCAGGAAATTCAAACCAGTAAGCATGGGAAGTGGAAACAACATTTAATAGCAACAAAGAAACCGGAATCTCCACATCCCAGCT